>JADRCD010236760.1:0-19086 GCA_019843815.1 Montemys delectorum
TGTAGCTCGCTGTAATATCTAAAAGACTCTTGAATCAGGTGTCCTTGTGCGATTCATAGAGAAGAATATTATTTTGTGTCTACTTGAAATAGATAAATAATACATATATGCATATATGCATACATGTTTAATTGCATATGGTACTTGAGGTGACAATATTCTGCCAAATCCTATAGGCTAACTAACAGAAGCTCAGTGCCAGGCATGGGACACCTCTCTCTAAGTTCTTGGTTAAGAGACTCCAAGAAACCCTTGGAAATAATATAGACTATTTCCCTTGTCTTTAGTGATAATGTATTAGGTAGATTTTTATTTATTATAATGTGCTTTAAGATCAAATAGTTCATTAAGTTCTACATATTCACAGAATGCTATCTCTGATAAACTTTGATAAATAAATGTAAAATTTTCTGTAGTAAATGTTTAGATATTCAAAAGACAACTAACTGCAGGCTATATTAGACAATGCTCTTGGAGTAGTCAGTTGAGTAGTGAGCCAATAGTAACATCATGTTTCAGCTGCTGGGTGCTGAATTGAGAAAAATCACTGTTTCTGAGGTTATGACAAATCTCCCAACTATTCACCAGGAGGAAAGGTAACCTCATAAGGGTTAGTAGTTTCTGTGCTTGAGAAGAACAGAGCTATGCTCAATCCTGTTTGTTTCAGAAACACACTCAGAGTTTGGAATGGAGGCTTCTCATGCTTCGTCATAGGAGAAACTCTCTCCAATTTTCTCCCAACAGGAGCACTGAATAGACATCTCCATCTATACAAAATATTTTGTTCTACATTTAGCATATCCATTTTCTGTAAAACACACAAATGTATTACGGATTGTATAATAAATATTTTGGAAACAACACTTAGATTTTGATGTATGCTTTCCAAAAGTATGAGAATCTTTCCTGTGAGGCAAATGTTTCGAGTATGAGGAAATAATTTCATGATTTACCACAAGGGATGACATTTATCTGTAATTTCCAAATAAAATGGCCTTTATATGATTTCTCTCTACCTTTTCATCTTCAAACACGATTTCATCATCTGACATTTCACCTCTTAGAGATGAATGCAAAAGCGAATGGATTTCTTCTACTTGTAAAAATCTCACAGGAAGTGGCAGATAATATGAATTACACATTTCAAAATCAGATTGATAGTGTAATAAGATCGTATTAGACATTTTGGTTACAAATGCTTAATCCTTGCTAATGTTTAAATCACTGATTAAAGCATATCTCCAGTCCGCTTAACGTTGCTAATTGCCCATTTCAAGGACAGATCTGAGTTTAAGTATTTCCTTGACATTTTTTTCAGGCAGAGCAATTGAGTAAAATCTATGTAGTCTTCCCCCCTCCCATTAAAAAATAAAATAAAAAAACCTTCATTTACACCATCTCTTTTTTAACAGTTACCTCTCTGATTCACAAGCTAGCCGCATTTAACATATAGTTAGAACTTAAATTTCTAAGAGTATTATTTAGTGATTATTAATTTTTTATTATGCTCGTTTCTATATTCTGTTTCTATAGGCAGTATCGCCCATGTGCTTCTGTGATAATAGGGAATTTGTTTGTGTGTGCATGTGTATGTGTGTGTATGCACATACATGAGCATATGTTTATTAATGTTTCTATGTTTTATAGTATTTTAGAGATTTATATAGGGAAATAAAATTTGAGATTGATGACTCAAAATTCAGTGGTCTGTAGATGAAATCAATAGCAAAAATAATAGTAATTCTGATTTCCCATGGCACTTATACCACTCAGTTTAGTAACTTATACTCTTTAATAATATATGTGGAAGAGCAGAATATGTATCTCATTGGATGCAGGAGTAGCCTTTGACAAGTCCAACATTTATTTGTGATAAAAGTCCTAGAGAATATAAGAATACAGGGGATATATATCAATACAATGAGATAATAAACAAATCAAAAACAAAAGAAAACAATATCTTAGCCATCAAACATGCTAGTCCTATCATGAATAATATATATTATATAGACAACTTATGTATAAGTATATGATCTATTATATAGATATAGGTACAGATACAGATACAGATATAGATATAGATAAACTGCAATAATAATTAAAGATTCTTTGAAAAAAAATAAATTCAAGAAAAGGATCCAGACATCCAAGTCAAAGAGCAAAAACAAAAG
Source organism: Montemys delectorum (assembly GCA_019843815.1). Lineage (NCBI taxonomy): Eukaryota > Metazoa > Chordata > Mammalia > Rodentia > Muridae > Montemys > Montemys delectorum. The sequence goes on from JADRCD010236760.1 coordinate 2,172, forward strand.
GCACATGAGAAACCATGGCAACATGTTCCCTATAAAGTGATTCATTCTCTATTAACAGCCTTAAGATAATCACTTGAAAACCTGATGAAGAAATAATTTAAAGTAGCTAAAGTAACTTTGTCCAAACAATGCAACAAAGATATGAATGTGTACAATGAGAACAAAATTAAATATCTAAATGAAATAAGAAACTTGAACAAACTATGAAAACAGAATTCTGTCCAATGTTTGTCTATGGGTGTCTGCATCTGTCTCAGCCCACTGCTAGGTAGAGCCTCTTAGAGGGGGTGCTATGCTAGGCTCCTGTCTGCAAGTACAATGTAGCATCATTAATGGTGTGATGGATTGGTGCCTGTCCAAGGGATGGATCTCTAATGGTCTGGTCACTCCTTCAGTCTCTGCTCTATTTTGTCCCTGCATTTCTTTAGACAGGACCAATTTTGGGTCAAAAGTTTTATAGGTGGGTTGGTGTCTACATCCCTCCACTGGGGGTTCTGTCTGACTACTGCAGGTGGTCTCTTCAGATTCCACATCCCCAGTGTTGGTCTTTTGGGCTAAGGTCACCCACATTGACTCCCGAGAACCTCTCCCATGCTAAGTTTCTGAACCTTTTAGGAGGTTTCCCCCAACTTTCCACCCTCAGCAGCAATATATCCTCACTCATTCTCCAGGCCCTCTTCTATCTCTCTCCATACATGATCCTGAGAGCTATTTCCCTTACCCTTCTCTATCCTACCTAGCTCTTTCCTTAAATGATTATGCTATTTAATATGACACTTGCATAAGTAAAGATACAAGTATATATTCTTGTGTTACAGTTTATCTTTTCACTTCATTATTATAATTCATTGCAGCCAGAGGCTAAGGATGCTAATATGTTTATTTGTTCATTAAAATGATGAAGATCAAAAGGACTCAAAGGGTCTAGACATAGAACAGTCTCTTTACAGTTTGGTCAGTATGTATTGTTCTGTCTCTTTTGGATTTAATACTTGAACTGATACAAGAGTAAAATTGATAGAGTGGTCTTTCTGAAGTAATATCTCTTCATTCAAAACTCTTTCTAATGTGACAGAATCTACAAGGATTAAGTTATTCATAAAACACAATTTACAGGCTCCCAGAAACAGCCTTTCAGAGACTTCAATGTCAGTAAAGAGGCTGAATAATTTGCATCCAAGTACTGCTGAATAACCTTGAAGAAAGTAGTAAGATGTTCTGGGAAAAATATGTCTGAGTGTCTAATGAAGTCATGAGAGCAAGCGTTTCCAGTCTTCCTTCTCTGTCTGAATTGAATCTGCTTTATTGAAACTCAATCTAGTTTTCTTTTAAAACTAGGACCTTCCAGCACCTCTCCCTTTACTGTCTCCTCACTATCCCTTTTTTTTTTGTCAGTTACAAACACTAACCCATAGAGCAGAAATAAATCATTTTATGACTGTTTTTTAAAACAAATTATATAGATACCATGACCCATTTAAAACCACATACCCCTGTCTGTCCGTACATGTGCAGTCAAGTCTACTTATGAAGAGACTAATATAGAGAAAGTGGGGGAGATTTGAGGATAAGAGATTATTGACTTTTGACTTTGATTTTCTTTTTGTATGATATCACACATAATATAAAAAGTAATTTCAGCAAAACCTTATCTCCAAATAAAAGCGGGTTACATTGAATGAAGTTAATATTTTTTCTATTATAGAAAGTGAGTCAGTATGAGTTATTCTAGGTGTGATGCTAAGTTTCTCCTTCCATTTCCTGTAAACATTTAAAATGTGCCTATGACATATTTATAGTGGATATTTTACATTGTAAAATGAGGCGTTCTTTATTGTAATTTTGTTAAAAATAATATGATTCTAAGAAAAGTGTTCATGAAGTGTGACATTTTTATAACCAACTAATTAGTTACTTTTTGTTTAAAAGTTACAATAGTCTATATGTCAGGAATTCGTAAGATAAAGGTATTTTAAGGCATATTTAGAGTTTTTAATTTTTTGCTATAATACATGTTCTCATTATCAGTAGATTACATTTGTGCATTTGTGTAACACAAATATATATGCATAAGTGTGTACTTTTGTGTGTTGCAAGTTTTCTTTTTTTTCTTTTCTTTTATTTCTTTTTTCCAGAGAGGAAACTGGGAAAGGAGATATCATATGACATATAAATAAAGAAAATATGTTAAAAAAAAAAGATGTGTACTACCATATGCAGCACATCAATAGATTGAATACATAACTTTATTACTTGGATATTTTCCCAATTGTGATTTTCTGTTTTGTTGACTTTTAAAGTTAGCATATAGAGTATTGAGTGCCATCATTGTATTTTATACATGTGTCATTATTGTGTTCCCAATTATTTACCTCTCTCACTGCCCCTTCCCATGTTCCTTATGGCATTCCCTCGCTAGGTTCTTTCCTTCCTCTAGATATTCTCAACTTCCACCTTTGTGTCACATACACTCCATTATTCAGTGTTTGCTCTCTTCTTTTGGGATCTTTCCTTTCTCTCTCATGCTTTCTTCTCTACTTTTGTGACACCCACTCCCCCACACATACACATACACACAGAGACAGTTTGTTTGTTTTGACCTGTTCTGGCTTGGTTTTGTTTTAACTTATTTCAGTATTCTTTAAATGCCTGTTTATTTTTTAAAGAGAGACAGAAAGGGTGTGGATTCAGTTGGGAGGGGTTGTGAGGAGGATCTTGGAGGAATTGGTGGATGAGAAACATAATCAGGAATATATTGTATGAAAATAAATTTGTTTTCAACAAAAGAAAAACATCATCTAAAAGTAAAACAAACAAATAAGTTCAAAATCCACATGTTGGCTACATAGATTCCTTCTGTGGGCCATGAAGTAGAATCTGTTCCATGAATTCTAGCTTCTAATTGGTTCCTGGCAGTCTTTGACTTATAGACGTTTCTCTTTAATATCTTCCTTCATTTTACCTACCTCTCTCCCTTCACAGCATCTGCCTTCTGTGCATATTTGTTTCCATGTCCAATTTTTCCCTTTTTATAAGGATCTAAGTCAAGGGTTGGGGGCCACATGGTCAAATAAGTGCATTTTACAGGGCACATTTCTCATCCAAACTACCCTAAGACCTGACCAGATGGCTTCATTTTAACTTGATTAGTCCAATTCCTAAGGCAAAAGCACATATAAGGAAAGTGACTTACCAAAGTGTTAGAGGAGGACACATTTTAGTCCACCTAACACATACATATTTCCTTGCTCACCTGTTTCAGTTATGCTGTAGCTATATTGTACGTTTGCAATCTGGTCTTGTAAAGTTGCAACTCTCTGTACTCTGTTTTAGGCCATTCCTGTCTCTCTACCCCCAAATTGACTGATTTTAATTATTTAATTTGAAAGCATGTGAACCTTACTATGTTATTAAGTGTCAATGTTAAATAAAAGAGGTTACTCCCCTCTCATCCTACATATTCTGATTTGCCCATTATATAAATCTCATTCACAACTGTACCATACATGTAACAAATTATTTTATCGTTTGTTCTCTTTTTTTGTACTTCTTTACACAAATGACATACTGATGTTCTAACATTTCCTTTACTTTTATAAAGAGGAATGCTTTATAGATATTCTTTTATATATTGTTTCTTAATGTAACAGCATGTACTAGAAATTATGCCATGACAGTAACTAGCTTCTTCATTCTCTTTGACACCTACCTAGTGCTTGAGACAGTAAGATTCAAAGGCTGTGCTGTGATCTCTGCCCCCTGAGGTTCACACTTTTGTATAATTCCCTTCCCCTGATTGTAGGCATGCTCAGTAAATTTCCTCTATTTAATAGAATAGAATAGAATAGAATATGAAAAAGTCAATGGGATGTTACTTCCAGGATTATTCTGTATTATTTCATCTACTAGCTGTGTGTATTGAGTTTTTTGGTTTTGTTTTGTTTTTTTGTTTTTGCTAGCTTTGATGATGAATATGAACAGTAAAGGCCATATGCCAGGAAACTATGAGAAACATCCCACTGCTGAATCCAGATTCCATGTAATCTTAGGATCTCCAGGAAAAGGTTCAGGAAACATACACAAGGTATCAAGGTTTTAAATAACCTTATTGAGTTAAAGGCTTATGTAAATAAAATCTCTAGTTTCTAATTCCTCATATTTTTGGATTTCAGTCACTTAGGATATGTTGGTAATATTAATTTTCATATTAAGATATTAAGAAAAGGTAATTGTCACTTCCTGTTGTTTTTGTTGTATGAGGTGGAATTAGATTTGTGTGGATTTGTTGAAAGATTACTTTCTTGCTTCTTCTAGGGTGTAGTTTTGCTCCTTGTATTGATATTTTCCATCTATTATCCTTTGGAAGGCTGGATTTGTGGAAAGATATTGTGTAAATTTTGTTTTGTCATAGAATATCTTGTTTTCTCCATCTATGGTAATTGAGAGTTTTGCTGGGTATAGTAGCCTGGGCTGGCATCTGTGTTCTTGTAGGGTCTGTATGACATCTGCCCAGGATCTTCTAGCTTTCATAGTCTCTGGTGAGAAGTTCGGTGTAATTCTGATAGGCCTGCCTTTATATGTTACTTGCCTTTTTTCCCTTACTGCTTTTAAAAATCTTTCTTTGTTTAGTGCATTTGATGTTTTTATTATTATGTGACAGGAGGAATTTCTTTTCTGGTCTAGTCTATTTGGAGTTCTGTAGGCTTCTTGTATGTTCATGGACATCTCTTTCTTTAGGTTAGGGAAGTTGTCTTCTACAATTTTGTTAAAGATATTTACTGGCCCATTACATTGGGAGTCTTCACTCTCTTCTATATCTATTATCCTTAGGTTTGGTCTTCTCATTGAGTACTGGATTTCCTGGATGTTTTGGGTTAGGAGTTTTTTGCTTTTTGCATTTTCTTTGACTGTTGTGTCAATGTTTTCTATGGTGTCTTCTGCCCCTGAGATTCTCTCTTCTATCTCTTGTATTCTATTGGTGATGTTTGCATCAATGACTCCTGATTTCTTTCCTAGATTTTGTATCTTCAGGGTTTTCTCTCTTTCTGATTTCTTTATTATTTCTATTTCCATTTTTAGATTCTGGATGGTTTTGTTCATTTCCTTCACCTGTTTGATTGTGTTTTCCTGTAGTTCTTTAAGGGATTTTTGTGTTTCCTCTTTGAGAGCTTCTAGCTCTTTTCCTGTGTTCTCCTGTATTTCTTTGAGGGTGCTATTTATGTCTTTCTTAAGGTCCTGTATCATGGTCATGATAAGTGATTTTATATCTGAACCTTGCGTTTCTGGTGTGTGTACAGGACTGGCTATGGTGGGAGAATTGGGTTCTGATGATGCCAAGTGACCTTGGTTTGTGTTGTTTATTTTCTTGTGCTTGCTCCCCCCCCCCATCTGCTTATCTCTAGGGCTACCTGCCCTTGCTAATTCTGACTGGAGTCAGTCCTTCCTGTGATCCTGGTTGTATCAGAACTCCTCAGACTCAGGCAGTCTCTGTGACCCTGTGATTTGGGGATCCTGTGACCTTGGGCTTGTTAGGGCACCTGGGAGTACAGCAGCTTCCTCTGGGTGTTGTGGGACTGGCTGTAGATCTTGCGCCCAAGGTCCACTCAGGACACCAGCCCAGAGAGACAGGAAGGAACTCGAGCCACTCTGCTCCCAGAGTTCCTGTGCGCCTGGTCAGGTAGGTCCCAGTTACTCCCGGTGTTGGGACAGATGTTGGGTCCCCCTCACCTCTGATCCTGAGAGTTTCAGAGCACCTGGGAGTGGAGCTTCCTCTGGGTGTTGTGGGACTGGCTGCAGAGCTTGTGGCCAAGGTCCGCTCAGGACACCAGCCCAGAGAGACAGGCGCAAGTATTTTTTATAAACTTGTATATACTACTATTGATCCACTCTTTAAACTCTGTGTTCATAGGTAGCCTGAGTTTTATAAATATATGATTTCCATGTTATATGAGAAAATGAAAATATGAAAATTTATTAGTCACTTGCTAAGTTCTACATGTACAACAAATACTCAGTCTTCACAATCCATTAGATATAGATGAAATCACAGGATCACACCAAATTTTAAAGAAAAATAGAAAGTATAATCTTAGCATTCATAGGAAAAATGCAGAGTCAAAATTGTGTTGAAGACATCAAGGAATTATTAGGATAATAAAGCATATAAGTGTCCAAAAATACTATATTGTGAAGCACACTTTGAGAGTGTACAGTGTAAAACATTGCTTACCCAAATGCTGAACCCTGGGAGATATTGTATGAATGTTGCCTATATATCCTGCCTAGATATATAATCTGTCATGATGAAGTCATGATGAAAAGCCACATGACAGTACCCAACTAATACAGAAGTAGAGGCTCACAGCCATCCATTGGATTGAGTACAGAGTCCCCAATGAAGGAGCTAGAGAAAGGACCCAAGGAGCTGAAGGGTTTGCAGCCCCTTAGCACGAACAACAATATGAACTAACTAGTACCCTCAGAGCTCCCAGGGACTAAAACTCCAACCAAAAAGTAAACATAGGGGGACTCATGACTCCAGCAGCATATGTATAGTAGAGGATGGCCAAGTTGGTCATCACTGGGAGGAGAGGACCTTGGCCTGGTGAAGGTTCTATGCCCCAGTGTAGAAGAATGCCAGGGCTAGTTAGCAGGAGGGGGTGGGATAGTGAGCAGGGGCAGGGAGGAGGGAAGAGGCAATTGTTTTAGTTTTAGTTTTTTTTAATTTTATTTTTTTCTTATTTTATTTTATTTCTATTTTTTTTTTTTTATTTTTTGGAGGGGAACCTGGGAATGGAGATATTGTAAATAAGAAAGCATCTAATAAGAAAAGAAAGAAAGAAAGAAAGAAAGAAAGAAAGAAAGAAAGAAAGAAAGAAAGAAAACCATAGTCACAAAAAAAGAAAAGAAAAGAAAAGCCACATGAACTCACTGTTGTCACATCCTTCCCCAATCTGTTCACTGTGTAACATGAGTCTTTCCTTCAAATCACCTAAATCTGAGTTTCTTGTAAAATATGTCATACCCTTTGAATAAATGTTCAATAACATTTATGTTGGGTAGCCTTATTTTTACTTATTCTTGTTTCTTTTTTTGTTTTGTTTTGTTTTTGTTTTGTTTTTGAGACAGGTTTTCTCTGTTTAGCCCTGGCTGTCCTGGAACTCACTCTGACCTGGAACTTAAAAATCCACCTGCCTCTGCCTCCCAAGTGCTGGGATTAAAGGTGTGTGCCACCCTGCCCTCAGTCTTATTCTTGTTTCTTAAAATATAGAGTTGAAAGACACTGTCCTATTTGTTTGTTTGTCTGTTTTTTCTTAGGAGATTGTCCTGCATTTTAATGTTTCTATGTCACTTACAAACCCAGAGAACAGAATCATCCCAGCCATCGAAGTCTGGATCTGTGGTCTTAGATTTCTGAGAAGCACTAATAGATTTCTTCCTTTATGGAATTGCTTCAATCTCAAATGTGATATCATGCTTGAGTACAACTTTAAATTGTGCGGAATAAATATTTTAATTACTCTTTCAATGATTTTCAGGTTTGGAAATAAAAATTTTGCAAGTGGTGGGATCTATTCAGCTACTATGGTGGTGTTGGCAATACTGAGGATATAATTGTAATTTTACCAAACTATTACAATTTTGCCAGGTTTCCATGAAAATACATTTTTCGTGGTCTTTCTGAGTTCCCATGTCTTCTGCCACATAAGAGTCTTTAACTTTCTCTGGCCAATTAAATCAATCACCACAAGCTTAACATTTTAAAAGTCCAGTTCCAGGGTATCACTGAGAACAATGCAGGTTGCTGCAAATATACAGGGTGGTGATGACAACACTTAATAAACAGTGACAGTCAATTTTCCCTTCAGTCCTATGATCTTCTCAGTAATGAACTTCTGACCAGGTTTCAATATCATACATGAGACCCCTTATTTTGGTCAGATTAAAATCCAATAGGAAACATTTACTTACCCCAAAAACTACCATGCCATTATTGTGCCTGTGGGTACATCACACCAACTGGTTAGTGCCATAGCATGCAGGGGTCCAGTACTAAGAAAGACCATTAATGTCCTTTCTTCTGCAGCCTACATGCCAGTTTGCAGCACCATGAAAGCTAGCTCTCAGGGAGAAAGTGTGCTGGTCTCTTGAGACCTAGTTATCACTGTTCTATAAGCAAAATGGGTGGTGTATTCAGCAGAAGAGTCTTACCATTTAATTATAATGGTAAACCAAGAGTGCTGAAAATATGGTACGTTGCTTTGGAGACTTATGGGGCCTTTGTGGTCTATAATCTTTAGGGAGGTTCTTGAGCTTAGCTCTGTGATTCTCATTAAATAACTCATTTCTTTTTTAAAATTAATTGTATTTATTTCCATTGCAAATGTTCTTCCCCATAGAGCTCTACAGTCCATCCCCCCTCCACTTCCTGTATGAGAGGGGGTTCTCCTTCCAGGAATCCACCTTTCCTGAAGCATAAAGTCTCTACACAATTAGGGGTATCCTCTTCCTCATTAGAAGTTGCAAAGTTCTCCCATGTTCATAGATCAGTGAAAATGGCCATCTTACCAAAAGCAATCTACATATTCAATGGAATCTCCATCAGAATTCCAACACAATTCTTCACAGACATGGAAAAAGCAATTGTAAACTTCGTATGAAAAAATAAAAAAGTCCAGGATAGGAAAAACAATTCTCAACAACAAAAGAATATCTGGAGGAATCACCATCCCTGACCTCAAGCTGAGCAGTAGTGGTACAAACAGCATGGTATTGGTACAGAGACAAACAGCACAACCAATGGAATAGAATTGCCATATTTTGTTTTAAAGTTGATATTACTTCTGTGTATGCTTTGTTGATTAATCACTTTTTTATCTTCAGTATAAGTCAGCTTTGCTGCTGTAGCAAATGTCAACCTGGTGAGTGGCTGAACCTCTATAAAATCATTGTTTTAGGATGTTATCAGTTAAGTTAAAAGTTGAAGAACTAGCAGGTCTTATTGCTTCTGAGAGAGGCTTCCTTTCTTCATGAGGTTTGGTCACCTATTTATTTTTTCTTCACATTGTTGAATCTTTAAGCATACCTCTACCAATGCCACTTTCCTTGCATTTTAAACCCTCTTCTTCTGAGGGTATCCCTCAATTAGAACTCACCATAAAGATCTCCTCTTTTAATGTAATTGCTGCTTTTGTAATTCTGCCTCAAAAAAAGGAAGGAAGGAAGGAAGGAAGGAAGGAAGGAAGGAAGGAAGGAAGGAAGGAAGGAAGGAAGGAAGGAAAAAATTCTAAGGAACAGAGGGTTTAACCTTTAACAAATAGTCTGCAAAAATACTTGTCTACATTTCAGCATATCCTACAGGGGGCTCCTTCTCTCTTAGTCTTCTTTTGCTCTTTCACATGCCTTTCTCTTTTATTCTTTGGGAGCATAACCTGCCCCATCTTTGTAAGAACACACACAATTTCAGATCAGGCTTTCCACGATGATGCACTGTACCCTTTGAGTCACACAGCTTTACCCAATAGTATCGATAAAGTATTCAATCATCCTATAAGGTATGAAGTAAAGAGCTCCCAGGATTTAGTTGTAATTTCAAGAAACTTGAATTTTCATAATGCACTAGTTCTCTACTGATGTCAACATACCACTTTCAAACTAGAATAATATATTCTGAGAAAGTCATAGAATATTGGGTTCGATATCACCTTATGAAACGAGCTATAACAAGCAACATAAGGTGAGGACTTTGGATGTATTTCAAGCCATGACTGACGACAGATGAATGGAAATGAAAAAAGAGGGCAATATTTCCATATTAGGACTTAAATACTCTTTAACATTACACTGCATGATTCTTTATAGTCTCCCTCTGGGTGACTAACCTATTGCAAAGAAGATTTGGTGAAGAAATGTCAAGAATAGATGATATCAATGAGATTCTGATGCATTAAGAATGATTTTTGTAATGATAGTGACTCACATTTCAGTTCTGAGAGTCATAAATATTCCCATACTAAATGATACCTCAAGAATAGTACATACTCCAATCCATTTTCTCTTTGACCGTGTTGATAGACATTAAACCCACCAGAATAACAACAGAGAATTCTGTATAGAAGGTGTGTGTTCTTCATTACATAATAAATGCATCTTTACAAGACCTTTCTTAATACAAAGGGAATATGCAATACCCTCGAAAGCATCAACTAAGAAAAGACTATGTTTCACAACCAGTGAAATCATTATTTCACTAGTAAAGATCAAGTGATTTCCATAACACACACAAAAAAAATCAAAGACGTTTGACCAGCATGTGAGGAAATGATATCTTTAACACATCATATTTCCACTCTATCAGGAAAACATTTTCCCATATTCAGTGGGGAAATAAAATTAGATTACCATAAGAAACTTAAAACAAATTGCCATCCTTTCACAGATCCAGAAATGTGTTGTTGAAACCCACAACAGGGAGGAAAAATGGTTCTAGCAGAAATCAACTGTCAAGATTTTCTTGAGCATCAAAAGCAAGAATCAGGAATAAGAAATTCACTGATCTCTGTAACTTCTGAATCTTGGTATTTCCATATAAAGCCTTATCAAGAGATGGTCATTACTTTAGACCTTGTAAATGATGCCTGGATAGGATCATCATCATGAATAGTGTAGGCAACTTGTTGCTGTGCTCACTACTAGGTGAAGTTGGAATCTTCTGATATGCCATTCAAATGAACTTGATTTAAAGTAATTAAACAGCACAGAGGAAAAAGAGAAAAAAACCTTAAGAGTAACACTATGTTTATATTTAAAAATATGTATTTCTTATGTTTATTATATTTAAAAATATATAGTCTAGTCTTACACATACACATTTACAATTATACAGACAATGACAAAATTAATTGTCCTAAATTAAAAAGGATGTATCATTTACAGTGTGAGGGGACATATTCTCATGTAATAAAATTTCTCCACGAGAGTCTATATATAGACATAATACTCACTTATAATACTCACTTTGATATTAGAGTTAGGGTCCAAGGACAAAAATTCTTTTAAATCTTTTTGTTTTTTAGTATTTCCTACATTATTCATTATATCTTGTGAGGAATAGTGAATGTACAGGGATATATTTTCTAAAGTTCTGTTTGCCTTAACCTCAGTCAAACATTTCCTCATCTTCTTCACAGATAAAAGCATTCTCTAAGATCACCAATTGATAAATGGGAACCCATAAAACTACAAAGCTTTTGTTAGGAAAAGGACACTGTCAATAGGGCAAATCAGTAGCCCTCAGATTGGGAAAGGATCTTCATTGATCCTACATTTGTCAAAGGCCGAATATCCAAAATTTAAAGAGAACTCAAAAAGTTAGACACCAGCAACCCAAATAACCCAATCAAAAAATGGGGTACAGAACTAAACAAAGAATTGTCAACAGAGGAACCTTGAATGGCTAAGAAGCAGTAGCAGAAATGTTCAACGTCCTTAACTATCAGGGAAATGTAAATGAAAACAACAGTGAGGTTCCATCTTACACCTATCAGAATAGCTAAGATAAAAAAATTCAAGAAATAATACATGCTGGCAAGGATGTGAAGCAAGGGGAACACTTCTTCATTGCCAGTATTATGGTGCAACATTGTACAACATTGGAAATCAATTTGGAATTTTCTCAGAAAACTGGGAATAGTTCTACTTGATAAACCAGCTATATCACTCCTTGGCATATACCTAGGCTCCAACATCTCACAAAGACAATTGTTTAATTATGAATGTTCATAGTAGCTTTATTAATAATAGCCAGAAACTGGAAACAACCTAGAAGTACCTCAACTGAAGAATGGATAAAGAAAATGTGGTAAATTTACACAACAGAATAATATTCAGCTATTAAAAACCAAGATATCATTAATTTTGCAAGCAAATGGATGGCACTTGAAAATATCCTGTGTGAGATAATCCAGTCCCAAAAGAAAATGCATAGTATGCACTCACTTATAAGTGGATATTAGCCATAAAATACCAGTACAATGTTACACTCCGTAGATTCAAAGAAGCTAAACAAGAAGATCCATGTGAGGAAGTTTGAGTCTCACTTTGAAGGGAGAATAAAATAGTCAGAAGAGGCAGATAGAGGGAGAGAACTGGGAGGGAGGGGGAGATAGGAAGGGGAATGGAGGGATTCAGGAACAGGTATATGGAAGGACAGGAAAGATGGCTAGGTGTCCATGTAAATAAATATAAATCTGCAACTGACAGGAGTAAGCAGCAGGGAGCATCTGGCAGGATGAGACAGAGACCTGGGAAAAAGGAGGCACAGAAAAAAAAGGGGTGACCTTATCTGTAACTCACTACATTGGAGATATGGAATCTGAAGAGACTATCTCCTGCAGTCACACAGGAACCCCAGATAGGAACGACAGAGACACCAACAACCCAAAAAACTTTCATCCCCAAATTTATCCTGTCTACAAACAATGCAGGCACATGGGAGTGGTCAGAGACTGGGAGAATGGCCAACCAATAACCAGTCTAACTTAAGACCCATCCCATGGGCAAGTACCAGTTTCTAATACTATTAATGATACTCTGTTATGCTTGTCTTCTGAGAGGCTGCAGCTGACTTAGATAGATATAGACATCAACAGCCTAACAGTGGATAGAGCTTAGGGACTCTTATGGAAAATAAGAGGAAGGATTGCTGGCCTTGATGGAGATAGGAACTCCACAGAAGAATAACAGAGTCAAGTAAACTGGATCTTTGGGGCTCTCAGTATCTGAACTACCAATCAAAGAACATACATGGGCTGGACCTAGACTTCCCTCCACATATGTAGCAGATGTACTGCTTGACCTTTATATGGTTCCTGAACAAACAGAGCAAGGTTGTTCATATAGGCTGTTGCCTATATAAACCATATGCTCTACTAGCTGGGCCACCTTTTCTGGCCTCAATAGGAGAGGAAGTGCCTAGCCTCTCAGAGACTTGAAGCGCCAGGGTGATGGGGATATCCGAGAGGCCCCCACCTACTCAGAGAAGAAAGGGAGGGATGGGGGGAAGGATTGTGTGTGTGTGTGGGGGGGTGACTGGGATGGAAGCAGTGAGTAAGATATAAAGTGAATAAATTTAAAATAAAATTAAATCAAATCAAGATAGAACCAGACAAAGCATATTTCTTCTTTTTTAAAGAAAGCGATAATTTTCCATTAATTTTTGAGTAAACTAGTAAAACTGTGTTTTAGGTTTATGTCATTTATTCACCTTTCATAAAAAGGATCCAACTGAATATAGTTTCACTTTGTATGTATTGCTCATAAAAATGTCAAGTCAGGAAATCATGTTTACTTGAAAAATTTAGGACATTTGGTCCTGCTATGAAGAAAACATCATGAAAATATAGAAAAGCACAGGAACTAATGACATTCCTAGCTAATTCTACTTTTGATCTGGCAAGTTATTTGCTTACATGTTTGTTTTACTTTTTCAATGACCCTCTATTAAAATAAGTACTCAGAAACTATCAAATTTCTGCCTTCCCAATATTGTCCTTCTTATCAATATGACATCTTTCAAAGCCTAAGTTATGAGATTTTCTTTTCTTGTCAATTTTCATGAGTGTACAGAAATCATTAGTTACTTATTTACCTAATGGTTTCTATACAACTATATCCCCAAGTATATAGTGTACGTTTATTTTTCCTAGAGTACATAAGTAGCTAACTTTGGTTTAATTCGGATTGATATAAGGATACAGATACAGACACCACACATAGGGTTTCAGAAGATTGCTATTCTCACTTTTAATAATGTATAGAAGTAATTGCCTGAGTTGCTAGTTTTCACTTAACAATGGAAAGGCAAATTCATATTTAATGAATATTGTTTATTCCTTTATTTATAGTAACCTGAAACTTGTGATTCAGGGCTGGCATATGTTAAAAACCAATATGATGGGGAGGAAGACTTTATAGGGAGATTATGTTTATGTCCACTATTGGGTCTCCTGATGGAATTATTTCAGACAGTTGTCAAAATATAAGAGACTTTTAGGCCGTGTTCTTTCTTGCCTCACACCATCATTTTTGAAGATCATGATGATGAGTATAAATGGAGACCGTATGTGATGCTGACTGGCACTTACAGAAGAGTATGTGAAGTTGTCACAAAGAGAAACTCAAGACAAAGAAGTCCAGATGTTTCTCAGATATTATAGATAAGAAACTCTACTAATAGATCTAAAAACATACATGGTAACATTATATGGACTGAGCAGGTTAAATTTATGAATATCTGTTGCAGGATTTCCCCTGTCCAATCACATTAAAGCAGTGGGAGACTTGTGATAGGACAGGAGAAGGGAGGTGGAGCTCGGAGTTGGGAAGACAGAGAAAGAGGTCTCATGAGGAGAGAGAGAACAAGGCTGGAGGCCAACATGGTGCTATCAAAAGGTTAAAATAATTGGATTACAGCTTTATCACTATCATCTGGCTCTGAAATTATTGTATAGGCATCTTGTAAATTGTGATTACATTGATATATAAATCTAATTGGTTAACTATAAGCTTAAGAGTCTCGTTTCTACTGGGTAATTAGGTGTTGAGATGGCTAACCAGAGGTGCATGGGGCATTACATGGAACTCTTGCCTCCCACCAGCCCCCTCTCTTAGAGATGGCCTAGTGAGAGCCCTGTGGTCTCGCAGGGCAGGCGAGTTGGCAGGCAGAGAGACCAAGTGAGTGAGATCACCTGGCACAGGAGCTAGCTCTAGAGAGTTGTTGGCAATGGCAGGAGTGTGGGAGCACGGCCTGGCCCCACTGAGAGTTGGCGTATTTTTTTTAATATTTCCCGCGACAAATATATATATATATATATATATATATATATATGTAAACATATACATATGTTCATACAATAACAATTAGTAAAGACAGAAAGGCATGAATTTGAAAGAGAGTCAGGAGTAGTATATGGGAGAGTTTGGAAGGGGTAAAGGGAAGGGGGTTATGTTGTAATTACAATGTCAAAAGACAGTCAATACAATTAATGAATGGCATCAAAATAAATCTATAATTTTAAGTTATAAAAAAGGATTAGATCTATTTACATTAACTAAAAATATTATTTTACTAGCCAAATTTAGGGTATTTTGTACCCAAATAATAAGTCATTTAGTTTCTGAACCTTGTGTGAAAAAAAAAAAACCAATAGGATCACAGACTTGATGTGTTATTAAAAACTAATCATATTTAAGGCAAGGTAAAATAGGCAGTAAATGTCAGAACTTAATTAGCTTACACACAAGCACCAACTAACAGTTTTTAGTAAACGAAGCCAATAATAAGGACTCAGCAATATCATTAACTAGAGATAAATCTTAACACAGGCTCTGGAGATAGGAAGTAAAAAGGAACCTCAATGGGTCCTTAGGGATGACTAGGTAAATACCAAGTCTAGTAATTCAATTTTGTAGCCATCTTAATGCTTATACTGAGTACGTACACTCATACTTCCATTTACAGGATCCAGAGATGATTGTCAGCAGTCATTATTCACTAGTCTCTTTTGTGTTAATGAGCAAAGAGAATCAGCATATAGTGTCTTTAATGATCTCAAGTTGTAGTGACTAAGACACAAGTCCAATAGATTTCCCATAGCAATTACCTCAAAGTAAAAAAGATGCTGTTGTTTAAGAAGGAAAAGTTAGGACTACTGTTAACAATGTTCAGTTTAATGAATATACTACCTAAAAATATCATTTGCCAGCAGTCCCCATTCATTACATCTGAGCCCCATCTCAACTATACCCACAGATTCATTAAAAATAAAGACACAGAAGAAGGTCATACAGTGTTTTTATTTTTATTTTTTAGATGTGTGTTGTTTTGCTTTTGTAACTGCATCACACTTTACTTTTGGTTAAATACATTTATCACATCATCAATTCCACTATGTCTTTTCTTGTCTTCATTACAACAAGTCCATGTTTACTTTGTTTTTAAGTTTTTAAAAATTGTTCAATGTGTGTGTGTGTGTGTGTGTGTGTGTGTGTCTTTGCATAGCTGCATGTGTTTGTGTTTGTGTGAGCATCTGTCTATGCCTATAACACAGCATGAATATGAAGGTCAGTAAGAAACTTATTTTCTTTCTATGTTGTGACTAGGGATAGAAGTCAGGTTGTCTGGCTTTGCATCAAGCACCCCTATTCTTGAGCTATCTCATAAGCTCCATTCTTTGACTTTTACTCTACAATTAAAATATTTCCTTTTTCACCTTTTGTTTTCCTTCCAGGAAAAGTTAATATACAGAACATACTGTTTCTTTAAGAAAGGATTTAAACTTGCCTTCATCACTTCAAATAATGGATAATGATTTTCTTTCTTTTTTTAACAGTATATAGTAAAACACTGGGGTCCTTATGTCAAACACATTGCTATATTTTTTCTTTGCCAAAAATTAAATTAGAGCAAGGTTCTCCCCAGGCACAGCATACTGGGAGAGGGCTGTGGCACTCTGTTCTTTCAGTTCTAACACTTCCCTGCTCCCACCTCACCCTGCTGTGGTTCCTCAATCCTACACTCAAGGCTCCTGTCACCTTTTTGCCTGTAACAATTGCTCCAAAGGAACTACAATTGAAAGAAGGGAAAGAATTCATTTTCACCATAGATATCTGCAGAGCTTTCAAAGAACCTGGAGCCCCAAAGTGTACCTTAAAATACAGGTTTAAAATTGAACAAGCTTGGAGGTATTAAACAATGGCAAGAGCTTATGTCTGCCCAACAAAGGCAGTACAGTGTTTTGTTATTTTTACAGCCATATTTAACTTCCATTTTGTATAGAAGGTACATTTTTAAATGGATTTTAAAATGGAAACCATTTCTATGTAAACTATATTTGTTTGTTTGTTTGTTTGTTTT
>JADRCD010236760.1:19186-44947 GCA_019843815.1 Montemys delectorum
AAACCATTTCTATGTAAACTATATTTGTTTGTTTGTTTGTTTGTTTTGCTTGTTCAGCTCCTGGGTAGTGATGGTGAGAACCTACAGGTTCAGCTTCTAACATGGGTCAGCACCAACTTTCTTTCTTTCTTTTTTTTTTTTTAATTAGGTATTTTCTTTATTTACATGTAAATTTCTCCTTTCCCAGTTTCCCTTCCAAAAAACAAACAAACAAACAAACAAAAACAACAAGAAAAAAACCCCTGTTGCCTCCCCCCTCCCCATGCCTGCCACCCCACAATCTTCCACTTATTGGCCCTGGCCAATACACTGGGGCACAGAATCTTCACTGGGCCAAGGTCCTCTCTTTCTATTGATGATCAAATTTGCAATCCTCTACTATACCCATGCTGCCAGAACAAGCAGTCCCACCATGTATATAGTCCTTGGTTGGTGGTTGAGTTCCTGGGAGCTCTGAGGGTACTAGTTAGTTCATATTGTTGTTCGTCCTAAGGGGTTGCAAGCCCTTCAGCTCCATAGAACCTGTCTCTAATTCCTTCATTTCGGACCATGTACTCAGTTCAATGAATGGCTGTGAGCCTCTACATCTGTGTTAGTCAGGTATTGTCAGAGCCCCTCAGAAGATAGCTATATTTAGGCTTCCTTCAGTCTCTGCTCCATAGTTAATCTCTGCCACTCCTTCTGTGGGTATTTGATTTCCCTTTTAAGAAGGAATGAAATGTCCACCTTTTGGTCTTCCTTCTTCTTAGGTTTCTTGTGGTTTGTGGGTTGTTCTTCCTGTATTCCAAACTTCTGGGCTAATAACCACTTATCAGAAAATGCATACCATGTATGTTCTTTTGTGATTGAGTTACCTCACTCAGGATGATACTCTCCAGATCCATCAATTTCCCTAAGAATTTCATAAATTCATTGCTTTTAATAGCTGAGTAGTATTCCATTGTGTAGATGTACCACACTTTCTGTATCCATTCCTGTGTTGAGGGACATCTGGGTTTTTTCCAGTTTCAGGCTATTATAAATAAGGCTGCTAGGACACATGTTCCAACTTTCTTTCATTCTTCTTTCCTTCCTTCCTTCCTTCCTTCCTAGTTTGCAAGCTTTCTTTTCTCTTTGGCTTTATTGAAAGTTTTGATGTTATTTTATTTTTTTATAACAGACAAATAGATTTAATTTTGAGGACAGATTATATAACTAATTTAAACAAGAAAATTCTGGAAATATATGGAAGCATGAGGCATGATTTCAAAATCATGTCCTCCTACTCCAGGTGTTGGTGCTTTGCTCAGACATCAAGTCTTTGATTCTTTTGAAGGACAAATAGATGACAGTATTTCAACATCTTTGAAATGAAAATAAGACAGTCTGTCCAAAAATGTTCTTATTGTTTACAGTTTAGAATTAGGCCGTGAAGTACATAATTCATCAATATATGTAGTAATGTGAGACTTTTTTTTTACAATTTCTGAAATATATGAATGTGGAAAGGGGATGATGTGTCCTCTACAGCATTTAAGAATCTATAAATATTCTTGTAAATATCTCATTGAACATTCAACCAGTCCAAGTGTTTGAAACTTGGTCACAAATACCGTGCATACATTCTAACAAACAGAGCAGTAGATGAACCTAAGGAAGAATCAAGTTCTCCTAAGAAAGTACTAAATGACAGTAAAGAACATACTAAAGTATGTTTAATCTCTCTATGAAGACAAGCATTTATCTAAAGATTAGTCATATACAAATGAACTATACCAATGCTGTACATGAGAAGCCGTGTGCGTGTGTGTGTGTGTGTGTGTGTGTGTGTGTGTGTGTATCAGGATTCTGCTAAATTATGGTTCAGTTCTGGAGAAAAAAGCCTACCTGAACAAACTTATTTCTACCCCTGCATCCTTTGTAAGTTAATTATGAAAGAAAGGTAAAAATCCTTGCAAGAGATCTGAGAATGTTTACTGAAGTAAGCATTGCATCCTAAAGGTACCTATGATCTAATTTACTGTGATAGGTGTAGAAATATAAATCTATTTATGTCCCTCAATTACTGTCATTTAAAAAAGTATAGGACTAGTGTTTGAGAAATTCAATAAACTTTGCAGGTTACATTTGTTATCTAATAAAATCCGACAACATTTCATATTGAAAAGCACAACAGATCCTTCGAACAACTGTATATGCCAATCATCAAACTATATCTTTACTGTTGAAGAACCATGAAGGGCCCTAGGCATGCTGTCTCAGTCTCTGTGAATTCATATGTACATAAATTCTGTTAGTTTAATAGGCCTTCCTTGTTTCCTTGGTGCCCTCCATTCCACTTGGGGCTTATTGTTTCAAGGTCTCTCACTCTCTACATAGTGCCTGGCTGTGTGTCTCTGTGTTTGTTCCCATCGGCTGCAGGAAGAAACAAAGTGAAGATTGCTGGGCAAAGCAATACTCTATTATTACAATAGTATTAGAACTATCTAGTCTCTGTTTTATTTCTTGGCTTTCCTAGGAGTGTTGGGCATTGGGTTCATCTTGTGGACTGGGTCTTAAATCAAATCAGACATTAATTGTTCCCATAAATTATATGCCTCCATTTGCAGTAGTATATCTTGCCCAAAAGCCATTATTGTAGCTGAAAGAGTGGGATGAGTTGTTTTTTACATTTAACCTTTGGCAGCATGCAAAGTCACTCTCTGTACCAAGAGTACTAGAACATAGGAATGAAATCTCTCTGTAGGCACTAGCTTGACTTCTCCATGTTTAATATGTTGTATACATGTACTTTGCACAATAGAGTTTGACATCAGTTAGTGGAGAACAACCTACAGTCTTAACACCATGGAATGTTTCAGCCTATCAATGGCACAATTATGGCCAACAATTCAATTAAATATAACCACTAATATAACTGGAAGATTCATTTAATGACAAAGATGTCTAGTTGGAATTCTGTTTTTCCCATTCTTTGAAATTTTATTTAGATTTTCTTCCTATATGTATGTATTTCACATGCCCCTACCATATTAGGTCTCCATAGTAATAATCAAATAGCCCTTAATAGAATGTACTCCTATATACTGTTAATAGCATAAATTCTTCTGCTTAATTATGGTTGTGGATACTATGTTCTATCCATATAATGGCATATATATATATACACACATATATGTTATATATGTATATAACATATATACACATGTATATTATAATGTTGTATACAGCATTATGTATTTGTGTGTGTGTGTGTGTGCGTGTGCGTGTGCGTGTGTGTGTGTGTGTGTGTGTGTGTGTGTGTGTGTGTGTGTTTGAATACACTTGCCCATGCATTTTCTGTAGAGGAAAGAGGTTGATGATGGTTACTGATTATCAGTTAGATTTACCCTTGCTTTACAATCTCAGTCACTCCCTGGAATATTAATTAACTAATTCAAATAGACAGACTGTACAAGAAACCCAGATATTTGCCTGGCTAATCTTCCACAGTGTTGGAGTTACAGATGTGTGCTACTAGCCCAGACATCTGTGTGTATGTAAGAGATCCAAATGTACCTTATCTTTCCTATGCAACATGCATTTTACCCACATACCTACCTCTCTTCAACACCATAGTTCCTTTTAAGCAGTTATACCAATTTAATTCACTGATATATTTATCGTGTCACTGGAGTACTTTCCTATACTTTGTGCAATTAAGTCCTCACTGTCAATTCAATGATGTAAATCTGTCCATCATAAAATTACATACATAAGCAAAGGCTCACATAAATTTTCAGGAGGTTCACAGATAGATTAAAATCTAATTAAGGACACTGCATTGAGAATAGAAATTTAATTCAAGAAGACTTAAACAGGTACCCAAAATAATCCATGATGGATTTCTAAATATAAGCTGTTGGCTCCATCTCAAACCTAGCAAAAGCATATAAAAGGAATTCCTATAATATTTGTCTAACATGATCATCTGATGCCTTACAGTGTTTTATAACTTATAGGAATTATTTTTCTTTTTAACTTTTTGAGACTTTTTGTGACTACACTTCATTTCCATCATTTCTATAATATCCCCCCTGTCTTTCCGACTACTCCATTCACTTCCTTTCAGATTCATGACCTATTCTACAGACATCATTACTACATATGGTCAAATACATATTACATACATACATATATACATGCACACTACTGTATACAATTAGTTTTGTTCCTGTCTGTTTAAGAATAACTACTTGAGACTATATAAACTATCAAATAGTTCATCCCCTAACTGTCTCACATGGTACAGGTTCCCTATGGCTCTTTGAGTAAGGATGAAGCCTTGGGAAATCTCAACCTCTCCCCTTAGTACATTGACTTATGTGATCACTAACAAGTCTTGTTAAGACATCCATATTGGTGAGATTTATGCTTGTAGTATTGTGTCATCGATTAGAAGAAAGTGCCTTATAGCACGTCTCATGGTTCTTTGGCTCTTAAAATCTCTATCAACTTCTATGATATTCCCCAAGCATTCATTCTTTCTTTTTTTAATTTATTTTTATTAGATACTTTATTTACATTTCAAATGATAATCCATTTCCTGGTTTCCCTGCCAAAAAGAAAACCCCTATTCCTCCCTCCTCCTCCTGCTCACCAACCCAAACTCTCCTGCTTCCTGGCCCTGGTATTCCCCTATACTGGGGCATAGAACCTTCATAGGACCAAGGGCC
This sequence comes from Montemys delectorum, assembly GCA_019843815.1. Taxonomy (NCBI): domain Eukaryota; kingdom Metazoa; phylum Chordata; class Mammalia; order Rodentia; family Muridae; genus Montemys; species Montemys delectorum. The sequence goes on from JADRCD010236760.1 coordinate 23,881, forward strand.
TCTCCTCCCATTGACTAGGCCATCCTCTGCTACTTATGAAGCTGGAGCTATTAGTCCCACCATGTGTAATCTTTGGTTGGTGGTTTAGTCCCTGGGAGTTCTGAGGGTACTAGTTACTTCATATTGTTATTCCTCCTAAGGGGCTGTAAAACCCTTTAGCTCCTTGGGTCCTTTTTCTAGCTCCTTCATTAGAGACCCTGTACTCAGTCCAATGAATGGCTGTGAGTCTCTACTTCTGTATTAGTTGGGCACTGTCAGAGCCTCTAAGGAGATTGCTATATCAGGCTCATGTCAGCCAGCACTTGCTGGTATCCACAATAGTGTCTGGGTTTGGTGATTGAATACGGGAAGGATTCCCAGGTGGGGCAGTCTCTGAATTGTCCTTCCTTCAGTCTCTGCTCCATACTTTGTCTCTACAACTACTTCCATGGGTATTTTGTGCTTTCATTCTTTCATTGTAGGAATATATGTATGTAGGAAAAAAAATATATGTATATATACATATATATGTGTGTGTGTGTATATTATATATGTGTGTGTGACATATTCTATATTTGTTACTATACATTCATACACATACACACACATATATATATATATACATACATATATATGTATGTATATATATATATTCTTAAATGCAAGTGAAATATAAAATAAAAGGTCAATAATTGTAATACTTTCTCCTCTAGAGACTAGGACTCCTTCAGCCATGGATAATTTTTTTCACTACCATTCATGCATGCTCACTTACTGATATTTTTTAAGTCTAATTAGACAGATATTGCTTGTCCACAAGAAACAGATTCTATCATTACAGCACCGAGAATATCTTCTGCCATTATTATGGTATACATTCCTAAAGGCTGTTCATGATGGCTGATTACTTTTTTCTCTTGGTTGCTCTCATAGCATTCTCTGATAGGATGAGAGCTAGTCCTCTTCTGTGAAGTCAAATTATATGTTCACATTGAAAATGGGGCATTATGCATGAACAATAGAGAACATTATATTAGAAAGCACTCAGAAAAGATCAATATTTTCCCAAAAATAGCAGTTAAAAATAATCAGCTTAGAAAAATTAGTGCCTTTTCTACATACCACTAACATGCAAACTGAGGAAAAGATTACAGAAAATTTTTTTTCTCAAAAGGCTAAAATGTATATATGAATAAATATAACCAAAGATGTATAAAGAATCTACAATGAAAACTTCAAATCCTTTTGGAGTTGAAAAAGTCCTTAGATGATGAAAGGATTTCCAATGCTCAAGGTTTGATAAGAACAATGTGGTGAAAATCCCCATATTGCCCAAAGCAATATAGACATTCAAAACAATCCCAATCAAAAATCCATGGAACAATCTTCACAGGAGTAGAAAAAAAAGAGTCCCAAACCATACATGGAAACACAGAAGATAACAGGTAGCAAAAACAAACAAACAAACAAACAAACCAACCCTTGAGTAAACAGATTAATGACAAGCAAATTAAGAACCAGTTTCAAGCTATGTCAAGAGCTATAAAAACAAAACCAACATGATATTAGCACAAAATTGACATGTAGATCAATTCAACAAATAAAAGACCCAAATATAAATTAATTTTACTAAATCCATCTGATATTTGAAAAAGATCCCAAAAACATGTACCTGAAGATAAAAAAAAAAAAAATTCCAAACAAGATTTTTGGAAAACTGTGCTTTAAATGCATCCGAAGTACATCAAATATGAATGTGATATCTGACATGATAAAAGTGCTGTCAAATATAGACAGTGTCTAACAAAATGCAGATGGAAAAAGATGTTCGAATCAGAGTTTATTCATTCAGTATTTAAGACCACACATTGACAAATGGGACCTCATCAAATTGAAATCCTCAGTACAGCAAAAGAAATAACCACTTCTCTCATGAGGAAGCCCATCTAGTAGAAGAGTATCTTTCCTATATATACATCGGGCAGAGGATTTATATCCACAATAACAAGAAAGCAATGAGTTCTCAAAAGAAGTAAAAATAACTAAGAAATATCTAATTTTTAAAAATTGTTCAACATCTTTATCAGTCCACAAAGTACAAATTAAAACTACCCTTAGGTTTCATTTTACCAGAGTCAAAATATCTATGATCAAGAAAATAAATAACAACAGATGCTGTTGAAGATATAGAAAAGAACTTTTGTTCATCATTGATGAGATAGCAAATTGCTGAAACCATTATGGAAATCATTGTGGAGAATTGTCTTATAAATAAGTACAGTTGGGCCCAGATTCACTGTTAACATGTCAAAGCATAGTTAAGTAGTGACTAATATATATTCCTATACCTATAAAGAAGATATTAAGGTATTTTATTTAGGAAATATGTGTAATAATATATGTGTGAGAATATTATGTGTGTAATATTAATTATGTTGGTCGTTTTTGCTATTAGAAATTAAGCCTGATAGCAGTAAACTTTGTTAATTCCTTTTTTGCTTTCTGGTTGTTATCAGAATTAAAACATGACAAGTATATTTTCATAGGCTAAGTAAACCATTTCTATTACTTATTTTTCCATTAACTTGCCCACTTGTTTGTTGCTTGGAGTGTGGTTTTGAAGGAGTTATACATTAACTTTTGGTATTAGTTGAGAATGGTTTCAATATTTTTCATAGTTCCCCTATACACATACTTGTAAATAATGAATCATAGTTTTATTTAAACTTGTAAATGGCTTGATAATTTTTCTTTAAGGAATATTTGGTATTCCACATTCATTGTTATCTTTTCCCCAAGTACATAGTGTTCATAAAGTACACAGGATGATGTTAGTACATAAATTCTGAAGAACCATTTCTAGTTTCTAAATTAACACTTTAATAAGAATTGGTGAGATTATGATATTGAATCAATACTGTAAATCCTTTCCATCACAGCTCTCAGCATCCTTAGAAGTCTTGGTCCCAGAAAAGCCCACTTTTGGATACCTATGCATGTAATCATACTCCTTATTTTTCTACCCCTAGACCTCTGAGAAAGAGCCATGTCTGTTTTCTGAACTTGCTGCCCCCATGATGCCTAATATTCTTATTTATTTTTTCAATTTTTAATAATCATGCAAATAATAAACAGAATTGATATTAAAAACATCCTTTCAAAATCATTTCACATTCTTATATTAGGCAAAATGGTGATAATCAAATACAAATATGATCAAAACCACAAAACATTCTCATGTGTCCTTAGTGTATTTCAGATGCTGAATGTTTGTTTTTGTTCTGCTCCTCAAGACTCTTGAGTTTAGTTTTTTGTTATTTAACAAATTCATTTAACAATCTTTGACTTTGCCTCTTTTTCTCATATCTAATTACTTTATCAAACTTCTCTTCTTTCCACTCTTCCAATGAAATATTCTCTGTTCCATATCAAGAGTGGGAATTTTGTTAAAGCCTGTCTTCATGTGAAATATATTTGTATATTTGCCAAGATTTTTCTATCTGTTTTTAAATTTGGAGGTAATTGTTCATATGTCTTTAAATGTTTTTCCTTGCTCTTCTCTGTTCTCCATGGCCAGATAAGTGAGAGGGTTTAAAGATAAAAGCAATTATTATTTTAGCCTCAAATTTATCATCTTTTCCTTGAGATAGACTCCATATATGACCCAAATTATTTCAGTCTACACTGAAGCTGTGACTATGTCACAATGAAAAACATGGCAGCCATTATAAATAATTCCGTCACAATAATTAAAGTATTGGATAAACTTAATTCATCACTAAAATCCATCTATCTACATTGAGACATATGTAATAAAATGTAGAACATGTAGATTTTATTATATAAGGTTTCTAGTGTCTTATAACAGTAAAACATGGTTTTAGAGTTTCTATGAAAAAGATTTTACAGTTAACAAGTAAACACTGCTGCATAATGTATTCCAGCCCACACTACTTATGTTTGTTTTTAATAGATCTAATCTTTCAAGTTTGAAGGAATTTTATTTTTCTTAACAAATATCAGGTATTCACCAAGGCATACTTGCATTGCTAAATGTATTTGATTATCTCCACATGATACCATGCCTTTCAGTTGTGGCAGAATAATTTGTTTAGATATTGATTTAAATTCTGTTTGTGAGCTCCCCAACCATGTCTTCCTTCTCAGGAAAAAACTGCAAAACAAAGAAGATGAAATGGTGTGAAATAACTGCTGGCTTGCGTGCATGAGAGTGCAAAAGCTAACTCTTTGGAGCGAAGAGGAAGAATTTCATATTGGTGTCTTCCTATCAGGGAAAATGTAAATAGAACATGCGCAACACATTTGGAGAACAAATCATCTGGAATGTTAATTAAAAATAAATACTAAGTAAAATGGCCATAGCAAATTCTTATGAAAGTAAAAGAGAGAGCATGCCATGCAACAGATTGCTGAATTTCATCAAGAACCTTAAAGGTGACCATTGGGGTTCTCAGTAAAGGTCATATCTGACTCAAGATTGTTATTATTGTGTTTTCATTTTATGCATGAGCCCTATGATATTTGCATTACATTGAAATGGAAAGAAAACTCCCACACTGACTGAGATTAAATTCTCCCCACCGCACACAAATCTGCTGGAATATAGGCACTATATTGGTTTTATAGTTGATTTTATGCTCTCTATTACTTTTGCTATGACCTTTAATAATTCTGAGTTTCAAGTTTAAGCATTATACCTATTACACGAATGGAGCTTTTTCTAAAAGTACAAAGATTTTAATTAGACAATCACAGTGAAATTGAATTATTTGGAAAAAATCCAAGTGGCTTATATCAATGTAAACAAAGGAATCTTCTAAAGTATGATATATAAAGTACGTTTAAATCTTTGTTTTGCATAGATATGATAAATGCAATGTTAATAAAATATAATAAAATCCAACATGAATTATATTCTCATACTTACTGGTCAGACAAGTGTTCTCTTCTGTTTCTTATTTTCTATTTTGAAATATGTCCTCCTTTCCACTCCTAACATTATTTAAGTAGTTGACAATTAAAATGCAAGTCACTTATGCAAAATTATCCGTTTCCTGCTGCTAATTAAAAATTTTGAAAAGAAATCCACACTACTGCCCTTATTTATTCACATACTTTTCTTGACGCCCTTAATTTATTTCCAAGCCTTTCCTTCATAGTTCTGCAGTACAGAACAAGTGATAAATTACTCCTAGTGTCTTTTGAGACATAACTCTGGGCAGTGTGTCTCTGAACTAAGTTTAGTGAGGTAGGCTTAATCATCTATTGTCCTTAGAAGACATCCTGTACTTTGTATGCTGAGAAAGCCAGAGAGAATCTTAAAGTTCTCCATTATTTGAAAAGAACCAGGAGGACTATGAATCAATGCCAGTTTTATCCTGCCTCCTAGCAGATAGTTAGTGATGTGTATTTCCTGTTTCACAATGAATTGATCATTTTGTACTAGAAGGTTTCAGGAAATCATTGGAATTAAGTGTGATTCATTGTGCCACCTTTCACATTATGTACAATACTTAACTACATTCATAATTCCATTTTGATATCACTCCACTTTCTTAAACTGTGATTCCCCCCCCCCCCAAAATCTATGCTTACTTCGCTCACCTTTGTAAAGTCAGTCTGTTTTCTCAATTCCTGGGGCAGAGAAAAACTGAAAACATACTTCTATTTGTGGTTTGAAAGTATAAAAGATTTATTCCAATTTTTCACGACATAGTTAGCTGGAGTTTGAATAACAATTTTGAAATATAAACTTGAAAACATGTTCACCTTCTACTATAGTCTGCTAAATAATAATTATATTCTAAACTGTATGTGATAGTTATAGATGTAAACTTTCATTGTATACATTCCATATAATTTTGTGGAACAGGAAGGAATCAGAATATTGCAAATCATACAATTTTAAAATTTGTGATCCATGAGTTAGAATCCTGCAACTATATTTTTGATTGTCCCTGGATGTAGTTTTAATTATCCCTTGATGACTATTGACTTTTGGGTTTTTTTGTTGTTGTTTTTTTTTGTTTTTGTTTTTGTTGTTGTTGTTGTTGTTTGAGACAATGTTTCTCTGTGTAGCCCTGACTATCCTGGACCAGTCACTCTGTAGACCAGGCTGGTCTAGAATTCAGAAATCTGCCTGCCTCTGCCTCCCAAGTGCTGGGATTCAAGGTATGTGCCACCATTGCCTGATGACTTTTGCCTTTTTAAATAGGAGATTTTGACAAATCATGGTGCATGATCAAAAATGATCAATAATGGTCAATTCATGTTTGTTTTTTTTCTTTCATTTGATATTGAATAATACTTGTTAATCATTTGGGAACTATTAGAGTTTCTATGTCTGAATAAACTCGTCATCTGAGTAGTGGAATACTCACAGAAAAGGAAATGAATGAGCCAGTCAGTGCTGCTTTTGTCCTACTACCAGGACCTTGCGCAACAAGGTACAGACAAGAATGCATATCACAAATACTCTTTCCAGTGTAAATCTTGGTGTTCTTTTATTAAAACAAATACATCTGCTTCAAAGTTCCTTATCATATCTTCACCATTCCCTTGCCCTGAAGAGATACCTATCACTCCTTTACCTTCAACGAAGCAATGGTTGATAAAGGATTGCTCTTCTCACTGTTTATACTTTCCAGCTCTGGGATTGATAGCTAATTTCTGTGCAACATCATTCTTCTGACCTTCTATTAGTGAATTAGATACATTGTGTTAACCATACACACACACACACACACACACACACACACACAAATACATGTGTATGTGTATGTGCACATGAATATATTGATATATATGTGTATAGACATATATTTTATATGTCCACACACACATATGTATGTGTGTTTGTGTGTGTATATGTATGTATATAATGTATATGAGTACCAGATGAAGACAGAACATGACATTGGATTTGGACACAGGATCAGTGTGTGTGTGTGTGTGTGTGTGTGTGTGTGTGTGTGTGTTTGTGTGTATGTAATGTATATGAGTACCAGATTAAGACAGAAGATGACATTGGAATTGGACGTATGAATAGTTCTAGTTCACTAAATGTGTTGGTTAAGGTTTCAGCAAGAATCATTGGAAGAACAAGATGCCTTTTTCTTCCAAACCATTCTGCTAGTACCTGAAGTCAAATAATTTTAGTAGAAAGAGTCATATTTACAATCTCAGAATAATCCAGTTTTCAGATCATGAAAAAATGTTTGAAAAGAATCAAAATGGGATATCTATTATTCAACAGCCTGGAAAATATCCACTTGTGGATTTGTTGATTTCTCCTTGGTCATAGCAATTAATACCTAGTTTCCTTTTTTATAGAATATTTTCTTTATCTACATTTCAAATGTTATCCCCTTTCCCAGTTTCCCCCCTGCCAGGAAGCCCCTAATCCCATCCTCCCTCCCCCTGCTTCTATGAGGGTGTTTCTACCTACCCACTCCCACCTCCCCAATTTTATGAGTACAAAAATTGATTCCACATCTAGAGATCTGTAATATCAAACTATAAAACATATGGCATATCTGGACCATATCTTGAAGGCATATTAGGACCAGAGTATTCTCTTTCTTTCTCTGACAGCCCATGATTCCACACAGGTGTGCCACAGGCACCGTCACGCTCTCATCCCGGTGATATACTGCCTTCTCGCATGTTTCCGGTAGTGAGGGCAATTGGTTGTAGAATGAAACCTGAGAGAACATGTTCAAAAACAAATCAATTCTCTTTGTACATTTATTGTTCCAGTCATTTTGTTGTAAGAACAGGAAGGTTTTAATAACACTACCTCTTACTCCCATCAAACCAGGAAGCAATCAATGTTCCTATTTACATTAGGTGTGATTTTGGTTTTCTTGCCTTCATCATTGGAAATTGACTCTGTTTCTGAAAGGTAAAATTGAGTAAAGAGTGACACAATGTGACAATGAATACACCATAGTTTGTTTTCCAGGAAATTAAGACAGTGTGTTGAAAATCCTAAGTCAATATTTAAACAAACTTATTACCAGAGACATTTTATTCTGAATAAGAATTTTAGTTCCTACAACAGTTTACATCGAAAAAAGAAAAAGTGTTTTTGATATTCTAGGATAGGTCATGGATATGAAATCTTACTGCTAGCCTCCTTCACTCAAGAAATTGGACACAGTATATATTTATAAAGTGACAAATGTCAGGGAAAAAAGATTTTAAAATTTTAGCTTGAGAGCTTCCAGTAAAATTCAGAAAGCTGGCACCTTTCCATAAATCTAAAGATGCTCTCCAAATATCCAAGCTGAAAAATTCACTTTTCCTTCAGATTTGAGACTGCAACAATTATTTTTCCTAAGGCTCGCTTAGTACATCATATCAATTCAAAAACTCTTTATTGTCCATACACACTTTGTATTAACACAAGATTCAGAAATCTCTAGATGACTATTAGTAAATGGCCTCAGCATATTAATGTATTTTTATGTAAGAAAAGCAATGTGGTCTAGTAAGTGTGTGCCCATAATTAATAAATTATTATCAAATGTGTTAGTTAAATCTATATTTGGTACTATTATTTTATCTAGAGTATGAGAAAGATATATTTTTAAAAATGATAGACATTATATTAAGATAAATTGCTCAAGAATTAAAGAAAAATGGATATAGAACAAATTAAGAATAAATATTTAGTGCCATTACACTAGTGCCATTAATGTAAAATTTTCCTTTCTTCACAGATATTTGGTTTCTATTTCTTATGTTTAAGTATAGAACAGGTAATATAGACTTTTAAAATACAATGAAGTAGAAACTACATTATGTATCTCAATGGTTTAATGAATATTAGAGTACTTTATTTTATCATAACTTATCCATAATTACATACAAGAGACTTATTCTTGTCTGTGTATTCATATATATACATATATATATATGAGATTCCTCAAGAAATTATTAATAATATAAAAAAGGGCAACACTCATAGAGGTATATTGAGATCACAGGTGAATGAGAAGAAAATCATTGCATTGTGACAGAGTTGTGTAAGTCACTAAATTAGACCTTTAACTGAGCCTTAGCCAGTGTGGCAGCAGCAAAAGCAGAGCCTGTGTTGACATCATCATTTGATCTTACTGGATCACTGCAATCAGATGTCAGAAGTATGGAATGTATTTTCAAAGACATCTGGTAAATTAAAACTATAAGAAAGACAAGATTTCAATCTCTTGGAACTTATTGAATAATTGTTCATGTCCATTTTTATCTCTCAGATGTCAAATGCTTTTATTCTTTGCTTCCTTTTCTCATGTGTGTCTTATTAGTCTTTCAGTTAAGACTTCAAAAGAAATCTGTGGCCAAGCCATTTTCTGAAGTAGTCTCTTGTATTTACTTTGACCAAGACTCTAACCTGATTGCCTTCACATGGACACAGCGGCATGGTATGCAGGGTCAGCATTAACATTTGTGTTCTTGAAAAAGAATCAATCTTCCAAAAATTTACTTGTGGGGCAAGAATCTAAGAGCAATGAGACTACTCTATTTCTTCATGTAGGCAAAGATGAGTTAACTAGAATGTTAGTTTGCCTGAACAATGTATACATATTTAGAACACTTTAGTAACATATCCAGACCAAGGAATCACTGCAAAAATCCACCTTCATAAAGGGTGATTTTTGAGTAACATTATCTTGGTCTCTGTTATATTGCTGTGAATATACATGATGACTACAGCAACTGTTATAAGAGAAAGCAATTATTTGGAGGCTTGCTTATAGTTCCAGAGGGTTAATCTGGCATTATCATGGCTAGGTACATAGTGCTGGAGAAGTAACAATAGTGACATCCTGTTCTCCAGTCAGAGAGAGTGGCTGTTGAAACCTCAAAGCCCACTTCAACAACATCAAACTTCCAACAAGAAAACATATACTCAAACAATGCCACATTTCTTAATCCTTCCTAATAGCTCTTCAGTAAATAATCAGACAGACAAATAAGCCCTTGGGGGTAAATCACATTCTAACCACTACCAACACTTTACAAAAAAATGACTCTTCGACAACTCTGCTATGAATCCACCTGTTACTAATCTATGCACCTTGGTATCCATTAGGGTAAATGAAGAGGAAATTACTGAGCCAGAAGGTTACAGTAAACAGTGCTCTAGGTAATTTGTCCAAAGATGTATCTTTTCCTTCTCAAAGAAAAATAATACACTTCAAGCAATCTGTAAGATGGTAAAAAAAAATAGCATGGGTTATCAGACAACCTATTAGACATATTAAAAATGAACACTAAACCTGTAAAGTCTCTATAGGAAATGTCTGAAGAGAATATTGCCCTACATCAATTCTAAAGAAACATGCAGATTCGTGTGAAATTTATAAGACAAGCAATGTTACTTATTATAAATGGGGCTTTTACAGCATCTAATATATCCAATAGACAGACTTAAAAAAGTATTACACCAGTTATTTAAATTAAAGATATAGAGAAAACATAATATAGGAAGCAGGAGCAACAACAACAACACAAGTTCCCACCTTAAGGGCAAGCAAAAGGAAATGAGTGCAGTGAGATCAAACTTGAACAAAAGGAAAATTGTTGTTCTTCTAAAACCTCAGCTTGTGAAAACAAAGCCAAGCCAAACTAAACTTAACTTTTCAAAAGATTTTTTATAAAGTCAGGTGATACAGATCTTTCATTTGCTTAGTTAAAGTCACACCAAAATATTTTATATTATTTTTTACTATTTCGAAGGGTGTTATTTCCCTAATTTCTTTCTCTGCCTGTTTATCCTTTGTGTAAAGGAAGATCACTGATTTGTTTGAGTTAATTTGATATCCAGCTACTTTGCTGAAGTTGTTTATCAGATTTAGGAGTTTACTGGTGGAATTTTTGGGGTCATTTAAGTATACTATCATATCATCTGCAGTGATAATTTTACTTCATCCTTTCCAACTTGTATCCCTTTGGTCCCTTTTTGTTGTCTAATTGCTCTGGCTAGGACTTCATGTACTATGGGATGAGAGGCCCTTGGTTCTTTGAAGACTCTATGCCCCAGTGTAGGGGAATGGCAGGGCCAGGAAGAGGGAGTGGGTTGGTGAGCAGGGGGAGAGAGTAGGGAATAAGGGATATTTCAGAGGGGAAACCAGAAACAAGGAGAATATTTCAAATGTAAATAAAGAAAATATCTAATAAAAAATAGTTGTATTGGCTGGTTTTGTGTGCCAACTTGACACAGGCTGCAGTTATCACAGAGAAAGCAGCTTCAGTTGGGGAAGTGCCTCCATGAGATCCAGCTGTGGGGCATTTTCTCAATTAGTGATCAAGGGGGTAGGGCCCCTTGTGAGTGGTGCCATCCCTGGGCTGGAAGTCTTGGACTCTGCATCAGCTCCTGCTTCTTGACCTGCTTGGGTTCCACTCCTGACTTCCTCTGGTGATCAACAGCAATGTGGAAGTAAGCTAAATAAACCCTTTCCTCCCCAACTTGCTTCATGGTCATGATGTTTGTGCAGGAACAGAAACCCTGACTAAGACAATAGTCATGTGATTTCATATGCAGCTATATAGCAGACTGCTTCCTTTAATGTACTGTTAAAGATGGAGAAACTTTGATATAACACTTTTAGTTAGTTCTTTGAGAAGTTTATATATTATGTTTTGATCCTATTGGCTAACCTACTCAGCTCTTCTCTCTTTATACTTAGTTATAATTGTGTCCACTTCCCCCCGCCAAGATCTATAAAGTCGCATTTGTTTTACTCATATATTGCCTTCTACAGAAGCATGATCCACCTACCAATGACCATACTCTTAAAGAAAAAGGACTCTTCATATCAGAGCAGATATCAATTGACAAAAGATCTTCAGTTGAGAATAGAATTTTGTGCCCAATAAACTTTGTATTAGTTTGTACATGTTGCTGCCCCAACCTCTATGAATTCATATATATAAATGCATTGTCTTTGGCTCTTACAGTCTTCCCACATTGTATTACAAAGTGACCCTTAGCACAGGGAAAAAGAAATATTAAGGGAATTTTGAGGACTCAGTTTTAGATTCTAAGAAGCCAACAAAAACCAGACAATTCTTAATAGAATGATTCATTTTCTTCTATTCATTTTCTTGTTTTCCATCATGTAATTTTTTTCTTTTTCTAATTAGATATTTTCTTTATTTACATGTCATACGATATATCGCCTTACCCAGTATCCCCTCCAAAAAACCTGAAAAACAAAAAAACAAAAAACAACCACAAGAACAAACTCCCGTTCCCACTCCCTTTCCCCTGCTTGCCACCTTACCCTCTCCTGCTTACTGGCCCTGGCATTCCTCTACACTGAGGCTTAGAACCTTCACAGGGGCAAGGGCCTCTCTTCCCATTGATGACTGACTTGGCTATCCTCTACTATACATATGCTGCTGGAGCCATTAGTCCCACCATGTGTACTCTTTGGTTGGTGTTTTAGTCCCTGGGAGCTCTGAGGGTACTAGTTAGTTCATATTGTTGTTCGTCCGAAGAGGCTGAAAACCCTTCAACTCATTTGGTCCTTTCTCTAGCTCCTTCATTGGGGACCCTGTACTCAGTTCAATGGAAGGCTGTGAGCCTCTACTTCTGCATTAGTCAGGTACTGTCAGAGCCTCTCAGGAGACAGCTATAACAGGCTAGTGTACCCTTCTTTCAGTTTCTGCTGCATAGTTAGTCTCAGCAACACCTTCTATGGGTATTTTGTTCCCCTTTTAAGAAGGAATGAAGTGTCTTCCTTCTCGAGTTTCTTGTGGTTTGTGGATTGTGCTTTGTGTATTCTGATCTTCTGGGCTAATATCCACTTACCAGTGAGTGCATACCACATGTGTTCTTTTGTGATTGGGTTACTTCACTCAGGATGATACTCTCCAGATCCACCCATTACCCTAAGAATTTCATAAATTCATTGTTTTTAATAGCTGAGTAGTACTCCATTGCATAAATGTACCACATTTTCTGTATCCATTCCTCTGTTGAGGGACATCTGGGTTGTTTCCAGTTTCTGGCTATTATAAATAAGGCTGCTATGAACATAGTGGAACATGTGTCCTTGTTACATGTTGAAGCATCTTCTAAGTATATGCCCAGGAGTGGTAGAGCTGGGTCTTCTGATAGTACTATGTCCAATTTCCGGAGAAACCACCAAACTGATTTCCAGAGTGGTTGTACCAGCAAAGAAGGAGTGTTCCTCTTTCTCTACAACCTATCCAGCATCTGCAGTCACCTGAGTTTTTTAATCCTAGATATTATGACTGGTGTGAGGTGGAATCTCAGAGTTGTTTTGATTTGCATTTCCCTGGTGACTAAGGATGTTACACTTCTTTAGGTGCTTCTCAGCCATTCGGTATTCCTCAGTTGAGAATTCTTTGTTTAGCTCTGTACCCCATTTTTTAATAAGGTTATTTGTTTCTCTGGAGTCTAACTTCTTGAGTTCTTTGTATATATTGCATATTAGCCCTCTATCAGAGTGTATCTGGTTTTATGTGGAGGTCCTTGATCCACTTGGACTTGAGCTTTGTACAAGGAGATAGGAATGGATCGATTAACCTTCTTCTACATGCTAACAGCCAGTTGAGCCAGCACCATTTGTTGAAAATGCTGTCTTTTTTCCTCTCGATGGTTTTAACTTCTTTTTTAAAGATCAAGTGACCATAGGTGTGTGGGTTCATTTCTTGGTCTTCAATTCTATTCCATTGATCTACCTGCCTGTCACTGTACCAATACCATGAAGTTTTTTTTTATCACAATTGCTCCGTAGTACAGCTTAAGGTCCAGGATGGTGATTCCACCAGATGTTTCTTTATTGTTGAGAATAGTTTTAGCTATCCTGGGCTTTTTGTTATTCCAGATGAATTTGCAAATTGCTCTTTCTAAGTCTGTGAAGAACTGAGTTGGAATTTTGATGGGGATTGCATTGAATCTGTAGATTGCCTTTCGTAAGATGGCCATTTTTACTATATTAATCCTGCCAATCCATGAGCATGGGAGATCCTTCCATCTTCTGAGATTTTCTTCTATTTCCTTCTTCAGAGACTTGAAGTTCTTGTCAAACAGATCTTTTAATTTCTTAGTTAGCGTTACACTGAGGTATTTTATACTATTTGTAACTATTGTGAAGGGTATTGTTTCCCTAATTTCTTTCTCTGCCTGTTTATCCCTTGTGTAGAGGAAGGCCACTGATTTGCTTGAGTTAATCTTATATCCAGCTAGTTTGCTGAAGTTGTTTATCAGGTTTAGGAGCTCTCTAGTGGAATTTTTGGTGTCACTTAAGTATACTATCATATCATCAGCAAATAGTGAAAATTTGACTTCTTCCTTTCCAATTCGTATCCCTTTGATCTCCTTTTGTTGCCTAATTGCTCTGGCTAGAACTTCAAGTACAATATTGAATAGGTACGGAGAGAGTGGGCAGCCTTGTCTAGTCCCCAATTTTAGTGGGATTGCTTCAAGTTTCTCTCCATTTAGTTTGATGTTTGCTATGGGTTTGCTGTATATTGCTTTTACTATGTTTAAGTATGGGCCTTGAATTCCTGGTCTTTCCAAGATTTTTATAATGAAGGGATGTTGGATTTTGTCAAATGCTTTCACAGCATCTAATGAGATGATCATATGGTCTTTTTCTTTGAGTTTGTTTATATACTGAATTATGTTGATGTATTTTCATATATTGAACCATCCCTTCATCCTTGGGATGAAGCCTACTTGATCATGGTGGATAATCGTTTTGATGTGTTCATTGATTCGGTTTGCAAGAATTTTATTGAGTATTTTTGCATCGATATTCATAAGGGAAATTGGTCTGAAGTTTTCTTTCTTTGTTAGGTCTTTCTGTGGTATAGGTATAAGAGTATTTGTAGCTTCATAGGATGAATTGGGTAGAGTACCTTCTGTTTCTAATTTGTGTGGAATAATTTGAGGAGTATTGGTATTAGGTCTTCTTTGAAGGTTTGATAAAGCTCTACACTAAACCCATCTGGTCCTGGGTTTTTTTTTTTTTTGTTTTGTTTTTTTGTTTTTTGTTTTTTTTTTGGTTGGGAGACTATTAATTACTTTTTCTATTTCATTAGCATATATGATATTGTTTAGAAGGTTGATGTGATCTTGATTTAACTTTGGTACCTGGTATCTGTCCAGAAAATTGTCCATTCATCTAGGTTTTCCAGTTTGTTGAGTATAGGCTTTTGTAGTAGGATCTCATGAGTTTGGGGATTTTCTCAGTGTCTGTTATGTCTCCCTTTCCATTTCTGGCCTTGTTAATTAGGATTCAGTCTCTGTGCCCTCTAGTTAGTGTCGGTAAGGGCTTATCTATTTTGTTGATTTTCTCAAAGAACCAGCTCCTGGTTTGGTTGATTCTTTGTATAGTTCTTTTTGTTTCTATTTGGTTGATTTCAGCCCTGAGTTTGATTATTTCCTGCCCTTGACTCCTCTTGGGTGAATTTGCTTCTTTTTGTTCTAGTGCTTTCAGATGTGCTGTCAAATTGCTGGTGTATGCTCTCACTAGTTTCTTTTTGGAGGTAACAAAAGCTATTAATTTTTCTCTTAAGACTGCTTTCATTGTTTCCCATAAGTTTGGGTAGGTTGTGGCTTCATTTTCATTAAACTCTAGAAAGTCTTTACTTTCCTTTTTTAATTTCTTCCTTGAACAATTTATCATTGAGTAGAGTGTTGTTAAGCTTCCACGTGTATGTGGGCATTCTATTGTTTATGTTGTTATTGAGGAGCAGCCTTAGTCCATGGTGATCTGATAGGATGCAAGGTATTATTTCAATCTTTCTGTATCTATTGAGGCCTGACCAATTATATGGTCAATTTTGGAGAAGGTACCACATGAGGTTCTGAGAAGAAGGTATATCCTTTTGTTTTAGGACAAAAAGTTCTATAGATATCTGTTAAATCCATCTGTTTCATAACTTCTGTTAGTCTCACTGTGTGTTTGTTTAGTTTCTGTTTCCATGATCTGTCCATTGCAGAGAGTGGGGTGTTGAAATTTCCCACTATTATTGTGTGCAGTGCAATGTGTACTTTGAGCTTTAGTAAAGTTTCTTTAGTAAAGTAAAGTTACTTTACTAAAACTTCACTAATGTTTACTTTTAGTAAAGTTTCATAGATGCCCTTGTATTTGGAGCATAGAGGTTCAGAATTGAGAGTTTATCTTGGTAGATCATACCTTTGTTGAGTATGAAGTGTCCCTACTTCTCTTTTTTGATAACTTCAGGGTGAAAGTCAATTTTATTCAATATTAGAATGGCTACTCCAGCATGTTTCTTGGTACTATTGGCTTGGAGAATTGTTTTCTAGCCTTTTATTCTGAAGTAGTGTCCATCTTTGTCACTGAGTTGGGTTTCATGTATGCAACAAAATGTTGGATCCTGTTAACATACCCAATCTGATAATCTATGTCTTTTTTTTTAGGAAATTGAGTCCATTGATATTAATAGATATTAAGGAAAAGTAATTGTTGCTTCCTGTTATTTTCTTTTTTTGTTAGAGTTGGAATTCTGTTCATGTCTCTATCTTCTTTTAGTTTTGTTTGAAGATTACAATTTTGCTTTTGCAGGGATGTAGTTCTCCTTGTTTTGGAGTTTTCCATTTACTACCCTTTGAAGGGCTGGATTTGTGGAAATATATTGTGTGAATTTGGTTTTGTTTTGGAATACTTTGGTTTCTCCTTCTATGGTAATTGAGAGTTTTGCTGGGTATAGTAGTCTGGGCTGGCATTTGTGTTCTCTTAGGGTCTGTATGACATCAACCCAGGATCTTCTGGCTTTCATATTCTCTGAGAAGTCTGGTGTAATTCCGATAGGTCTGCCTTCATATGTTACTTGACTTTTTACATCACTACTTTTAGTATTCTTTCTTTGTTTTGTGCATTTGATGTTTTGACTACTAAGTGGTGGGAAGAATTTCTTTTCTGCTCCAGTCTATTTGGAGTTCTATAGGCTTCTTTTATGTTCATGGGTATCTCTTTCTTTAGGTTCTGGAAGTTTTCTTCTATAAATTTGTTGTAGATATTTACTGGTTCTTTAAGTTGGAGGTCTTCACTCTTTTCTATACCTATTATCCTTAGGTTTGGTCTTCTCATTTCGCCCTGGATTTCCTGGATGTTTTGGGTTAGGACCTTTTTGCATTTGTGTTTTCTTTGATTGTTGTCAATGTTTTCTGTGGTATCTTCTGCACCTGAGATTCTCTCTTCTACCTCTTGTATTCTGTTGGTGATGCTTGCATCTATGGTTCCTGACTTCTTTCCTAAGATTCTATCTCCAGAATTGTCTCTCTTTGTGATTTCTTAACTGTTTCTACTTCCATTTTTAGGTCCTGGATGATTTTGTTCAAATTCCTTCACTGCTTGTGCTTTCCTGTAATTCCTTAAGGGATTTTTTTTGTTTCCTCTTTAAGGGCTTGTACCTCTTTACCTGTGTTCTCCTGTATTTCTTTAAGGGTGTTATTCATGTCCTTAAATTCTTCTATCACCATTGTGAGATATGATTTTAGATCCAAATCTTGCTTATCTGGCATTTTGGGATATCCAGGACTTGCTGAGGTGGGAGTACTAGGTTCTGATGAGGCCAAGTAGTCTTGGTTTCTGTTGGTAAGATTCTTACATTTGTCTTTCGTCATCTGTTGATCTCTGATGTTAGATGTTCTTGCTGTCTCTGTTTGGAGCTTGTTCCTCCTGTGGGTCTGTAAGCTTATGTCAGCACTTCTGGAAGATCAGCTCTCTTCTATTAAAACTGACATGCAGATGGCTCTTGATAAGTTGTCCCTCCTGAGTCCTGGGGTTAGAGCACACCTTGGAGACCGGATCTCCACTTGTGGGAAAGGTGCAGAGAGGGCTGTGGATCTATTGTCCCTCCTAGGTGTAGTCTGAGGTAAAAAGGATCCTGACCCCACTGCCCTGCCACTTGTGAGGTCTGTGCCTCCCGCCTGGTCCTGCCTTAGAAAGTCACTGGAGAGGAAATGGCAGATCTCACCCAAGTCCCTGGGTTAGAGCACTCCCTGAAGGCAAGCTCTCTGCTTGCAGGGAAGGGGCAGAGAGGGCTATGGATCCACTGCCATCACTCCTAGTGTAGACTGAGGTAGATAGGATCTTGTCCCAGCTACCCTGCCATTTATGAGACCTGTGCCTTCCAGCTGGTCCTGCCTTCTCAAGACATCATGTAATCTTAATCACTGGCTTATAAAGCACTGAGGTTTTTTTGTTTTTGTTTTTGTTTTTTTAAGATATTTTCTTTATTTACATCTAAATTTCTCCTTTCCCAGGTTCCCCTCCAAAAAAACAAACAAACTAACAAACAAACAAAAACAACTAGAACAAACCTCTTTTGCCTCCCCCCTCCCCATGCCTGCCACCCCACCCTCTCCCACTTATTGGCCCTGGCATTCCCCTACACTGGGGCACAAAACTTTCACAAGGCTGAGGTCCTTTACTCCTATAGATGATCAAATTTGTGATCCTCTACTATACATATGCTGCCAGAACATTCAGTCCCACCCTGTATAGTCCTTGATTGGTGGTTGGGTCCCTGGGAGCTCTGAGGGTACTAGTTAGTAATTGTTGTTCATCCTAAGGGGCTGCAAACCCTCCAGCTCCATACAACCTTTCTCTAACTCCTTCATTGGGGACCATGTACTCAGTTCAATGAATGGTTGTGAGCCTTTACATCTGTATTGGTCAGGTATTGTCAGAGCCCCTCAGGAGATAGCTATATGCTTGTCCTTCCTTTAGTCTCTGTGGTACATCTACACAATGGAGTACTACTCAGCTATTAAAAACAATGAATTTATGAAATTCTTAGGGAAATGGATGGATCTGGAGAGTATCATCCTGAGTGAGGTAACCCAATCACAAAAGAACACACATGGTATGCATTCTCTGATAAGTGGTTATTAGCCCAGAAGTTTCGAATACAGGAAGAACAACCCACAAACCACAAGAAACTTAAGAAGAAAGAAGACCAAAAAATGGACATTTCATTCCTTCCTAAAAAAGGGAACCAAATACCCATAGAAGGAGTGGCAGAGAGCACTGAGTTTTAAAAAGCCTTTCAATAAGTATATCGACAGAATGAAACTTAAAAGCCGTGGGAGAGGATAGAGCAAAAGTTCTGTGTACTCAGTTTTGCTTGTTCAAATTTTCTGCTCAAGTGATTGAGATGTGACATGGATGTTTCTCTCTAAACCCCACCTAGCTGCCTACTCATTAAGTTTCCATCTCAGTTACTGTTCATTTCAAGGACAACCTGAAGAGACTTGTGTTGATGATGTTCCATTTGCTAGCTATCATGATGAATCGATTCCATACATCACTAGTAGAAAATACTCTTCTTCGCTCACAGATAAAATTTCAGGAATAGTCTTACTTAATTTTCCTTAATCAAAACACTCCTATCTCTTTCAATAAAACAGGAGAGTTTCAGGCTAAGCAGATTTGAGTAAATGATATATGTGTATATGTACAATAATTACCAACTATAACATAAGTAGAAGGCTATGTGTGGTGACTTGAACAGCAGTCGATTCCAGAGGCTCATGGATGTGAATGCTGTTTATTTGGTAAGGGCACTGTGTGACAGGGATTGGGAGGTCAGGCCTTTGGGGAATAGATATGACCTCACTGGAACAAAGATGTTTCTAAGGGTGGGATTATTTGTGGTTTGAAATGCTCAACCTTCTCTAGTCCTACTGCCTGCTGATCGAAATGCAGAACTTTTAAGTATATCTCCAGTAATGTCTTCCTGTAAGATGCAGTGCTTCCCAGCATGATGATAATGGATTAAGCTCCTGAACCTGAAGGAAAACCTCAATTATAAGAACTCTTGCTTAGCTCTATACCCTCTTTTTAAATTGGGTTATTTGCCTTTTTGGACTCTAACTTCTTGAGTTCATTATATATTTTAGACATTAGTTCTCTATTGGATGTAGAGTTAATAGAGATATTCCCTAATTTATAGGTTGCCATGTTGTCTTGTTGATAGGGTCCTTTGCTTTACAGAAGCATTGTAGTTTCTAGAGGTCCCATTTATCAATTGCTTATCTTAAGAGTCTGTGCTATTGGTGTTTTGTTCAGGATCCTGTACACATTAAAAAAATACATCCACTATATTTAAACAATATATTTATATGAACAAGATCAGATGACAGGCATCATGTACAGGGGGAAATTCTCCACACAAACCCCTCAATGAATAACTAGAAGTGATCAATAACTTCTGAATGAGAGAAGCAGTTTTCTCTAGGGCTTATCTCTCATATAGATTGTATAGAAGCAAATTGTCAATGTTGGTCAATCAATGCCTTCACCATTATTCCTATGTCATTTGAACACACACACACACACACACACACACACACACACATACACACGTGTATGTATGTATGTATGTATGTATGTATGTATGTATGTATATGTAGAAATACAGAGACAAAGAGACAGAAAGACAGACAGGGAAAGAGAGACAGATTGGGAGGTGTGAGTATTTTAGATGTAGTTCTGATATTTGAAGATCTTACTAATAATTTATAAAGAGAGAGAGAGACACACAGATCATATCACTGTAACACTTTGGAAATCCATACTTAGGTTTCCTCACATCCTAGTTTACCAATCTCCACATTACAGTTCATTGTCAATACTACCGTGAGTGCATTTTCAATCTTTGATGATCAATTTTCCGAACACTTTTGAATATTACCTAAATCTCTAAACCCTGACAGTTTTCACTGCATCTTTCATTTCATTCACTCATTTTTTATATAAATATTGTAAACATAAAAATTTAGTGGCATCACAAGGATCCCTACACCTGGATCCAATTTTAGACTGGATATCATACATGTACTGTCTTAGATCTAAAGAGCAGCAGAAATCTCTACATCTAAACTTCATCTAGTGACATACAGAGGAATAAATGAATGTTATGTTGATCTCACTGAATTTGAATGCATGTGTTTATAGGAAGTGGTGGATATTTCTGAGTAAAGTGCTACAACTCCTAGGAGTTTTTCAAAGTGATATAGTATTGAAAGAATATGCACACACACACACACACACAC
>JADRCD010236761.1:0-27166 GCA_019843815.1 Montemys delectorum
TAAAGGAAAAGGATGAGCTATGAGTCTTTTAGGCCAAAGAGAAAGCCAGGTTGGGATGGGACATTTCAAATCTGTAGTGCCAAGGTGGGGCTAGGGACTGTGCATGCTTGGCAAGTACTCTGACTCCGCCCTGGACCCTCAGCTCACTAGTTTTGGATTCTAGGTCATAGAGGCAGGCCTGAGAGTACTAGGAATCATCCCATTTCAGAATAGAACAGGTACTCCATCCCTGGAGGACCCTGGCAGTGTTTACACAAAGGCCGGTGAGTCTCATGGGTCTTCCCAAGGTTCTCTGATTTTATAAATTTGAGTCAACAGAACTTATGTAGGGCCCCACAAAACTCCTGACTCCTACAAAGCAATGCCAAGTCAATGAATCCCAAGGATCGTCACACGGCCAGATCCACTTTTAATCTTTTTCTGTCCGGTCCCGTGCTGAAGATCACTTCTGTGGGCCCCTGATCTCTGGCTTCCATAGCTAGTTGGAGAGAACAGCAGTGGATGGATGCAAAGAAAACATGCAGGAGACAAGTTTGTTTCCTTCCCGGCTCCATGTTCTTGATAACACAACTGTTTAAACAATTACCCAAACTTCCCTTAGTCTGTCTGTGCTATTTGTTTCCTACTGAAAGCATGAACGATGGCTACCAACTCAATAGCAACCATCACCGTGGAATATCAGAATTCTATCATTAAAAGATTCAACAAGAGCCTGAAGAGATGGCTCGGTTGTTAGGAATGTGGGCTGCTCTTCCAGAAGGCCTGGGTTCAATTCTCAGCACCCACATGGCAGCTTACAATTGTCTGAAACTCCAGTTCCAGGGAACCTGACACCCTCACACAGACATAAATGCAGGCAAACCTCCAATGCACAAAAAGTTAAAGTAAAATAAAATGCAAGAGGCAATGAACATTTCCTACTGGCATGGGTCCAAAGGGTGATGCTTTCCAACATTTGGTTCAAGAGCGATAGGTCGACAACTGGGCCTATCATAGGCATAGTCAAAAATCAGCAGGGCCTGGAAAGATAGCTCAGTGGTTAAGAACATGGACTACTGCAGAGGAACTTAGTTCAGTTCCTAGCACTGGTGTAGGCTGGCTCACAACCATCTGTAACTCTGCCTTCAGGGAATCCAATTCCCTCTCCTAGACTCCATGGGCACATGCACTCACACATTACTAATGCAGATCCACAGAGATGCACAGATTTACTCATAATTAAAAAAATAAAGCTAGCATTCATTTTTTTTTTTTTTTTTTGCAGCACATATAATAAAACTGGAACGATACAGAGAAGAATAACGGGAGTTCCATGAAAGGATGGTATGCAAATCTGTGAAGCAATAAATATTTAAAACCACCACCACCACCACCACCACCACCGCCTAACAACAACAACAACAACAACAACAACAACAACAACCACCACCACCTAACCTTAAACTAAGCCACCATTGTCACTACCAACACCACAACCCACATTATTTTACAGCTGAAAATATAGCTGAGCAGGAATTCTTGGGCCACTAATGTTTGTTTCTTTGTTGAAAATATAGAAAGGTTAGAAACTAAAGTACATTTTAGAAATCCACAGCACTAAAATAGCTCTTCTAGTGTGCCATAGACTACAGAAGATTTGTCTCCATCCCTTGCCACCCTCCAGCTCGCTGTAATGTTCAATTTTGGTTTAAAGAAATGGCTGAGTGACAAATTGCCTCGCAACAGGTCTTCGCAACGGCGGAAGGCTGCTGACAGAGTGAGTTAAAAACTGCAGTGTTCGCAATCTGGAAAACATCTGCCCTGCCTAGAGTGGTAAACTACCCCACTGTCAAAAATGGCCTGTGACAAAGCAGAACCCAAGCGGGGAGTTTGTGAGGTTGATGGGACAAGTCAAGGCTATTCAAGTGTAGACCCCTACAAAGTGCCCTTTGGCAAATTGTTGCAAGCCAAGGTGCCAAAAGGGAAGACAAAAGCAATGGGCCAGGTACCACCACTTCAAATGCAGCCACGTGGCTCACTACTTTTCTCACAGTGGGCAACTGGCAAAAGCTAAACTGCTGCTTAGGACCCTAGCTTGGTAGAGGCAAGACCTTTACATAAGGAGAAACATAACGTAGCAGGTTTGATGCTCTCAAAGAGAGGGCAGGGTTTGAACATGTAAATACTAACACAAGCAGGGTTCTGCCTCCCCATGCATCGCACCCCCAAACGGCAAGCCTCTACCCACCTCAGACAACAAGAAGGCTCAACCAGTGGGGAATGGAGAAAGAAGCAAGGGAACAAAAGCTACAGTGAAAAGCTAGAGCTTTCTGAAGGGCACTCCTAAGAGTAGTCCCTACTGCTTCAGAATTGAGCAGAAAAACTGTAGCAAGGGTTGCGGCAACTCAGTGAAGCCGTGCCTAGGTGAGGGTTGGAAAGGACACAGATACAATGTTTCCTTTTCAGTTTAGTTTCTGATTAGCTTCTACCTCACCCAAGGCGAGGTGAGGCAAGGTGGCATGGCAGGTGGCCAGGGGATAGAGCTGAGACACAAGCAGTGAAGCTCTGCAGGCAGGAGCTGTAGAACAAGGTCAGCTCTGACATCCATATCAGGAGACTAGAAATAGGACACAGTGGGGAAAGGGCAAAGGTCATAACACTTTGCAACTATCGACTCCTTCTCATATTCTTGGAGATGTGAGTAAAGAAATCAATGGATAGTATCCAAAAGGCACAGGGATCAGGATGCCGAAAGGGCAAAGGAAAATGGTAAGAGAATGATCATTCCTCCAAAAGGAGCCGGAGTTTGCTCTTGAAACAGGTTTGGCATGATGGACAGAGGGCAGGAGGGGTCCAGAGATCTGTTTTGCCTTAGGAAAACAAATATCTCCCTAGCCTCTCATCATTAAAATAAATATGATCCCTTATCTTGTGGCCACTGAGAGAATGAAATTAACCAATACAACATATCTTATTGAGCACCAATTGAGTCTGAAGCCAGATACTGGTGTAAGAATCTAGGGAGGTATTCACAGGTAGCAGCCATCATGATGATACCAAGCACAAATCATTAGCTTGCAAATGGTAAAGATGGCAGACATAGTGACACCACCCAGCTAAGGGTTCAATGCAGTTCTACCTTTCAATTTGATTCTCTTACTAGATTATATGTTTCCTTAGGGCATAGTCTATCTAACTTATTCACAGTCGGAAGCACAGAAGCTCAACACAGACTGGCGTCAGTGACAGGCTTCCTAATGTCAGAAATGCCTGGGGCAGGAATGACATTCAGAGAGAATGAGAGGTGAGGTATTGTTCAAACTCTCATTCATCCTTAAAAAAGAAAAAGCTTCCTCTAGAAATTCTCTGTATGTTCTAATGCCTAGAAAATGCATCCAATCCTGCACAGGCAAATCTCTGAATTCTAAATAGCTGTGTCGGGCTGACCTTAATTTTATATTCTATTCTAGAGTGAAGATGTATAGGTAAATCAATCCTCAACAAACGTGTTGGCATTTTAGAAAGTGCAACAAATGCCCGTGCCTTCTGCCTAAAGATTATGCTAGTTCTTTTAGACTCAGTTGAAACTAAAACAAAACTTCTCAGTTGGAAAATGAGAAATCCCATGACAATTTTGAAATTTCCTTAAAGTTGACCAAACTAGAGAATGCAAGAACATTCACTTGAAATTCTATCCTACTTGAGACAGAGAAGGAAAATGACTCATTTCCAATGTGCCCCCACACCATTGAGCTCATTGCAAGATAAAGCATTATTATAATTTTTCTTACACTTTTATATGTGTGTGCATATTAGAGCACAACTTGCAGGAGTCCTTCCACCATGTGGGTCCCAGGAATGGAAACTGGTGGCAAGAGCCTTTACCCTGAGATACCTGGTCAGTCCAAGAGTTCTTCTTGAGCTGTCTATCTATCTATCTATCTATCTATCTATCATCATTATTATCATCGTCTATTGTCTATCTCCACATATACTCACATACATGAATATATATACATATATATATATATATATATGTCACAGAACTTAGAAGACAGACTGTAGTTGAGATATGGTTCTATTTTTAAGCTATGTGACCTTGGACAAAGTACTTAACATCTTGGAATCCCAGTTTGTGTGTGTGTGTGTGTGTGTGTGTGTGTGTGTGTGTATAATTTTTCTTTTAAAAAATGTCCTTACCCAGAGGCTATAGAATTACTTATTCCTGAGGTGATGCATACAAACTCTTCTTATAGTTTTTCATTAATTCTAAGGACAATAAATGGCTAAGGTATTACTACTTGATATTGTCATTCTATAGTCTATGATTATATAGTATAGAACAAGGTTCTTTACCCTGGCACTAGCCTTGTTAACATCAGTCTTTATGTGGCTCTTCTGGGTATCTTCGGGTACCTGATATCATCCCCTGTTCTCTCCCTAGTATATGCCAGTACCATCTTCTTCTGCCATGACCATAGTGATAACCAATATATCTGCAGACAATGCCGAGTCTTCTGTGGGTGGCAAAATTGCCCCAGGTTAACAAATATTGGTATAGAACAAAGAACAGTGGCCCTCGAGGAGGGAGACTTGGCTTCTGTTTATTGGTAAACTTAGGTGAGTCCTATCACTACTCTGAGCCTTGGTTTCTCAAGCAGTAAATTAGGACTGGAGTGTCCTGGGTAGCCCAGCCAATCAGCAGTGCTTGACTAACATATCTGAGGCCCTCGGCTCAACTCTGAGCACCAGGAAAGGAAAGGAGACAGAGTGGGAGGGAATGGTGTTGGAGAGTTCTCATTTATCTTTTATGGCTTTTTTTGTAAGGATGCAAGAAAAACATCTGGGGTGCTCTCCTGCTGTTACAAAAGTAGGGTTCCCTTGTGATCACTCTGTTAGGGAGGGCCTACTCAAGGGCTTATGAGAAGCCTTGATATTTGATGGCTTTCTACTGACTTCCACACTAGGGAGCCACTGCATCTTAGCAGCTTGTCATGGTCACATGGCAGAGTCTCTGTTCCTTTAATGGATGCATATGTGGCTTCGATTGAAGAATTCAAGAGGTATCATGTTCTTTCAAAACAGAAAAAAAAACTTTAAAAAATCTTAAGTGGCAGAAACTGTCTCACCTCTAGACTGTTCTTAGACATGAGTTAACTAGCCTCACAAATTATGAGTAGGCTGTCTGCAAATTGATATCAAGAAAGAGATACACTATATGCCCTCCCAGCACCACTGACTAATACCACACAATGGTGACTTTTCATGATAGTCTTCTTCCTTCACAAAATCTAGAACCTGCATGACAGAGTCCAGAGATTCAGTCTACTGTGGTTCTTGCATATTTTTTAAAAATTGTATTTGCCATAAGACTGCTAAGTGCTGGAGGAGTGTCAACCAAAAGAATACAACCTTGAGTTTAGCCAGAACTGCAAGCCAGAGATGAAGGTTTCAGGTCCAGCCCCATCAGTGTCTGGCTGTACGTTAGAGACAAGTCCTTTGACCTTTCTGAACCTCAGCAGCACATACCAAAATCACTTTCTCCATATCATGGTTATGAGTTCTAGATGGAGATGAAGTTCTTAAGCACCAAGCCTCCTGAAGGTATATAGTAGGTGCTCTACAGATACAAGCAATCTGAGATATCCTAAGTGCACTTGAGTCCTGGGATAAGATTATAAACAAATCTTCCAGTTTGGAGGCAAGCAACTTTCTGAACAGCATCAGCTGGAAACTAAAAACCAGTAGCAGTTAGAAAAAGTCAGGGTTGGTTGTGCATCAGCTGGAAACTAAAAACTAGACAACAGTTAGAAAAAGTCAGGGTTGGTTGTGCATGCTAGCAAACTCCCAGCCGGCATGCAGAAGATGAGTTAGGAGGGTTCTTGAGTTCAAAGCCAGCCTGAACTACATAACAAGCCCGTCTCAAAAACAGAAAGTAATTCTTCTAAAGAGTAAGGCATTGTTTATCCAGATGGAACAAATAATGTATTTCCTATTAGTGGCATTTGGTTCAGGTCCCACCAAAGGTCTTTTTCTGTGATTTTCTTCCTCTATGCAAAAAGTTAACTAAACTGGGCAGTCACTCTTGAGTTTTCTCTTGTCTTCCACACCTGACCAAGCAGTGACCTTGTTATCACCAGTTTCCAGATACTCCCTCAACCTGCCCACAGGCCACTTTCTCCTCTACCTCTCATCCTGCTAAAGTTGTCAGTTTCAGCATGCTGAGCTGTAAGCCTTCTGCTCAGAACACTTCAATGCTTACCCATGCACCCAGCAGCAGGCTACCATCCCATTAAGCCTCCATTTCACCAGCCCTCTGGACAGTTACCTTTGGGACCTCACCTATTCCTCCTTGCTCTGGGACCCACTCCTCACTCCCTGAGAAGCGTGTAGTGAGTTTACGTTCTCTGAGGACTGGCTTGTAGTATCATCTGTTTGGACACCCAGCTCTTAGGACTATGCTATCTGTTTTCTGTGACTGCCCATTTTGTTCGGTCTCACTCTGTAGCTGTGGCTCTGGCTTTCTCAGCAGCGTCATCCCAGCTCTCCCACTGTGCTGGGAAGCCCAGTCTATCTGCACAAGGACCATAAAGTTGAATCAGCTCCAAAATAGCTGCAAGCTATTTCTAGGGTTTTCTCTCCAACATTCCCATCCTCTCTTACACTTTATAATCATCCAGTAGACGTGAACAGACAGCAACTCCATTTTCCTTCCAGACACCCATACGCTTGCAAGACAAAGATCACACGTTAGTAGACTGCCCTTGGTCACTGAGCAATGACTGCAGGGTCATCTTACTTCCTGGGTGATTTCAGTGGACAGAACAGTTTTCTCATTGCTTCCAATAGACCTGCTTGCCAAGACAGTGTCTGTGTCTATGGACTTCCTGGGGGAAAAGGCTCTTTTCTACAGGAATGACCGTGATTTTCTCTGACCCTGTGCCTCCGGAGAGCTGGCACCACACACCCCAGAGCACCACTGTGCAGTGACTACAGGTGCTCTTTGAGAGTGGCACTGGTACCTGTCAGGAACTGTATGTACAGACAGCTAGGCTTATGTAGGATGGAGATGGTTTCTGCTCGAGAGACCATGGTCAATAGAATCCACCTTCCTAGGGCTTCTACACGGGGACCTGGATATTTGAAAGGTGACTGATACATCAGAGCCAATAACTTCTATTTACCACATGCTGGGATGTCACACAGGTCGGACTTAAAGTTTTCATCCAAGGTAAAGCACCAGGGAGCTTCCTTCTGGTTGCCAGGGTTTCGGCAGTAGGAGTGGCCTCCATTGAGTTCCGGAAAGCGCAGGGCGGTGAAGCTGTGTGTGTGTGGGTACTGAGAATTCCACGGCTGGCACTGGCGCCCTGACTTGGTCACACTGACGGTTCCCCGGTAGTCTACACCTGTGCTATTGTAGCATTTGTGATCTGAAAAACATGAAGAAAAAAAAAAAAAAAAAGCCCAGAGTGCTAGTAAGAAACAGAAGGGGACTTGTCCTCCCTAGCAACAGTTTGGGTGTGGGGCGGGGCGGGCTTAGGACCTCTCAGCTTTTCCTCCCTGCAGATCGGTGCAGGGAGTATGCTGGGCTTGGACTCAGGGCCTGCCTTGCACTCACATTCCTGGGAGGATTTAAAGCTTATGCTTCAGGAATAAAATGACCCTCTGCAGTGTTTTTAACTGGGGAATACAGGAAGAAATGAGATTGGGGAGGCAGCTACAGCACAGGAGGGATTTCTCGTGCTTCAGGAGTTAGTGGTTCAAGGAAGATTCAAGGCAAACTTTTTTTTCTTCCATTCCAGCTGGGGGTGGTGGTGGGGAAGCATCTAGAGATAACTCATGGGAAGTCTACTAGAGGCAGCCGGTGTTTCAAGTAGGAGTTGGGCTGTTTGTGCTGATGGCATGTGCTGCCTATGAGAAGCAGGCTCTCTTACATGGTCCTTCATCTGGCCACAGGGTAGAAAAAATGCTGTACAATAACTACCAAAGAAAATGAATTCTAGGTGAAAGGCAAACAGGCAGAGGGGCAGCCTACGGCCTAGAGCGGGGACCGGACAGGGACTGGGACACATCTCACGTGTATTTATCAAGTGTGGTCCAGCACACACAACATGAAACATGAGCAAAGCTGACACTTTTCCAGGATTGTACAGCTTCCCTTCTTTCTACAGCACTCCTGTCATCTCCAAAGTGAACTCCACATCCATCAGGCGGTCCTCACCACCACCACAGCCCCAGAACCTCAAATATACTTCATGTCTCAATGGATCTGTCCATTCCGGACACTTCATATAACTGGGATCATGCAGTGGTTTCTTGTGTTAGCATTATATTTCCGAGTTTTACCAAGTTGTGGCATATGTCTGCATTTCGTTCCTTTCATAGATGGTATTTCAATATGTGGACATACCATCACTTGTTTTATAAAAGAAAAAAAAAAACACCAGCTATTCTTGGGACAAAATAGCTATCCCAGGCTTGTCCTGAACTCACAAACTCACAATGTAGGGAAGGATGGCTTTGAACTGATGATCCTCATGGCCCCATTTTGAGTGCTGGGATTACAGACATTCATTACTCAGTTTAAGTGATTCTGAGAATGAACCCAGGGCTCTGTGTTTGCTCACCAAGCACTCTATCAACTGAGCTACACAGGCCACTTTTCTGGATACTTCTACCATGAACATTCTTAAAGCACACTTATTTTTATCTTTATGTATTTGTGTGTTTTGCCTGTATGATATGTGTGAATTGCATTCATGCTGGAGCCTATGCATCCAGAAGAGGGCATTGGATCCCCAGATCTGGACTTAAGGACAGTTGTGAGCTGCCAGGTGGGTGCTGGGAACTGAACCTGGGTCCTCTGCAAGATCAGCAAGTGCTGTTAACTACTGGTAATCTCTCCAGCCTATATTGTGAACATTTTTTATATCAATTTCTATTTGAAGACCTGTTTCTAACCCTTCCAATTATGTGTTCAGGAGTGGAACTGCTGGGCCATTTAGTAATTCTGTGTTTATTAAAAGAAACCAGATCCTGTATTTTTTTTTTTTTTTAATTTGTCTTCATGAAGCTTCTTGAGGCAATTCTATCTAATCTACTGCAGAATGCTCAGGCATGGTACTCAGCTCACTAGAAAGTTAGTGGTCAGCAGGTACTGTTGCTGTCCCAGTTTGAATAGTTATTGTGTGTCAGCACCAGATCCCACCACTTACTTTTGTTTATAGGATCCGCCATGGGGATGCCAATTCGTATGCAGTTTGCAGCTTCTGGGCTTTCCGGCTGGGGGAGATCCTCACAGTTTGGCAACTTCAGCCTCATCAAAATCATGGGATTTGATCTGGCAAAAATGTACTCTGTCTGACACAGGACGTTTTCCAGCACTTCACATTCATCACGGCACAAGTCACGGGGTTTTGGGACTGATGAGGTTTCATCACAGTATGGGAAGGCGTAGTGGCACAGGGAAGGGATGGCGAACTGAGAACACTTATCAGATAAATGGCTGGAGGTGCCAATCATGGTGAAGGCAGCTGAAAAATAAACAGAGCTATTAACTCCCAGGGGCCAGGGTTTATCTCTGCCGTGATCCAGTCAACAGATACCAGGGAGAAACACACTGTGGGGAATCTGCTGGGTTGAAGCCCACAAGGCCAAGGGAAGGAGATTCATTTCAGATGTCTAAGTATCTCACTTTCACTGGCTTGAAAAAATCATTTTGACTACAAAGTTAGAAAAACAGGATTGAATTACATATGTACCATTTCCTAATAAAAAGAATTAATTGGGTTAAAGTACAATATATTTTTCTTTCTCTCTCTCTACAGAGTGTTTCACCCTGTACTTTTTTTTTTTAAAAAAATTAATTTTCTGAATCTCTAAGACATCTGACAGCCCAAGGTCAGAGCTTGTTTCAGGCAGGGTTGAGGAGAACATTGCACTAGTTGCCAGATGGCAAGAGTTGCCGAGTGGCTTTGGACTATTTGCTTCATTTCATCGTGGCTTGAATACTTTCTATTCCATCTTTGGAAAATGAGGCAATGCACCAGAAGACCACAATTCAATTGTCCCAGTACGCATTGCAGGATCTCAGGGTCTGCTAGCCTAACCTCACACTGCACAGGGCATTGTCCCAGTATGCATTGCGGGATCTCAGGGTCTGTTAGGCAAACCTCACACTGCAGGGCATCTATACCGAAAGTGCACCAGCCCTGTAGGCCTCCCAAGAGGCTGGTTACATTGTTTCACAAAGTGCGTTTCTTGGACTATTAAGCTGACAACGTATTAAGAGCTTCTGAGAAGGACCACAGAGGCTAACAAGTCTGGGAAACATTGGGTCAAACAAAATGAAATGAATTAAAAAAAAATGGAGCTATAATACTTTCCAGCAAGCTGATACCCACTGAACATATGCAAGAGAGGGCTATTATACATTGTTTAGCAAATATTTATATCAGAACGCCATTTATTTAATGTGTATCCTTATTTTAAAGTGTGTCCAAATGCTCTTGTACTGGGTGGAAACCCTGGGCTCAGTGGCCCTTCTTTGTCCAGCCTGTGTCTACTCTTGCTCTCAACCCCCAACCCCCGAGGGCTTCAGCAAAAAAGCCACTCCACTTCCTGTCCTTGTTTTTGGTTCAACAGTTCCCCTCAGCTGCTTCTCAGTTCTGTCAAGCTGCTCAGAGAACAGTTTCTGGCCCTTTCTCTCTCCAATGTTTCTGTCATGGATTTGTTCCTATGTCTCTTAAAATCCTCAAGTCAAAATGGTGCAAAATGGTGCATGGTGCCCCCCCCCCCCAGTCTTATATTAGGAAGTGTTTCACTGTGGCGCTCATGGAGAACAGCAGTTTCCTGATGTCTGTGTAACAACAGTTCTGGGATGAATGTTCTAGTCCAAGCTTGTTCCTTCCTAGTCTATATCACACTGCTTCCAAACGCAAGCTCTGCAAGGGTAGAGACACACCTGGCTCCTTCACACTCATATCCCCAAGTGTCCCGTCTGGTCCCAGCATACTGAAAGCACTCAGGAATATTTATTGAGTGTTTGCATGAATGTGAGACTTCTCGAAGCTTCCTTTTCCTCCAAGACTAACCTCTAATAAATTATTTTAATGTAAATTCCAGAGCAGAGAGATCACATCTTATGCCTCTTTATGGTCCCACTCCCAACCCTAAGCTTAGCCTAATTCTCTGTCAGGAAAGACGCCCAGAAAAACTCCTGGCAAGAAAACTAGTTAAGGAAGGCTTAGTATCATTTCTTTGATGTTACCTACCTGTGATCTGATTTTCTATTTCCCCCTGCATATGCAAAGACTCCATATACACAGTGCGGTTGCCAATAAATCGGGCACATGCAATGCCTCGGTATGGCTGACAGAATCCATCTTCTTCATACTCGTCTCTAAAAACAAAGCACAATGATTCTTAGAACAGAACTACCCCACACACTAGTCACTCCGGCTGTGCAATACTCTGAATGGTCACGAGGGGGCACAGTTGGGCACCGTATAATAAAGACTGCACTTTCAGAATCTTTTTTTTTTTTTTTTTTTTTTTTTAATTTAAATTCAGTTCTCAAACATCCCTTAAAACATCTGTTGGTCACGTTGGTCAAGTTTCCTACACCCCCAGAAAAATCATCCTGAAGCGCAAAATCATCCTTAAATATGGGAAAGAACTTTTATTTTTGCAGCTGGTGGTGGGCTGGAAGATGATGCAGCCCTGTGAGGGAAGAGGAAGCAAGCTGGAAATCTGTGCACATGCTCCACAGTTTTTTGTTTTCTAAGTGCAGATTACTTCTGCTCCATTTGCTACAAAGGCATCCGCACATTAGCCACAAGATCTACACCAACTGACATGTCAATTAGGAGATCCACAGGGTAGGAAGCTGGTGCAGCCGGAGGAAGAGATGACAGTTGAGTTTCACAGCTCCTCACTGGGTAAGACTTGTCCTGTCTATCTTCAAGAGGCCAGAGCAAGCCACAGACCAAAAGATTTGAGACCAGCCACCAAATCCAAAGAACTCCTGAGCAAGCATCAATAGATACCTTACCTCTATGACCCTTAAAACTTAAAAAAAAAAAAAAAATCCACGAGAATTTTGTTGCTTTCCAATTATAATAAATGAATAGGGGAAGTAGATTTTTATCTTGAAGACAGGGGACACCAGACAATGACAAGAAAGCTACAGTGCCACAAGTCATAGGACAGGAGACCAGGATTCAAGACGGACGGATATTCCACTCTCACCAAAGTCCTCAGTGGGAATGCACAAGGCACAGAGGGTAGAGCCAGGGGGTGGGACAACAGATGTAGGCTACCCCGAAGACGGCCTGCTACATCTGTGAGCTCACCTTTACCCCAGTTCTCCTCTGGCTGATGTTAGTATCCATCTCCACTAACACCCATTAGCCTCTTTTGGCTTCCTCTATGTTAGAAGACAGGGTACCAAAATACTTTTCCTGTGCTCTTTAGGCAGGCTGGCCCAGTCCTGTGCATCATGGTCCTGGCCTTTAAAACAGAGGTTATAACTGGCCTCTCTGCCCTATAGGTATAAGCTTATATTATTTGCTTGTGTGTTAATTTAGCAGTGCTGGAGATGGAGCTAGGGCCTTATACAAGCTAGCTGAGTACTTACCACTGAGCTACGGCCCCAGACACATTGATTTTGTTTATGACTAGTCTTAATATGTTGTCCAGCCTCACTTTGAAGGTTTAATAGTTCTACCACAGTCTCTCAAGTGACTGGGAGTTACCATGACGGGCTGCTAGAGAAGTCCCTTGAGACTGCAGAGATGGTACATTTCTAACACATTTGTGGTGAACTTAGAGGACACTCATTCAAAAGGGAGACATTTGCTAAGTGCTTAATTTTTTCTTTTCTCTTTGTTTCTTTGTTTCTCTTTTCTTCCTTCCTCCCTTCCTTCCTTTCTTTCTTTCTTTCTTTCTTTCTTTCTTTCTTTCTTTCTTTCTTTCTTTCTGCCTTTCTTCCTTCCTTTCTTCCTTCCTTTCTTTCTTTCTCTCTTCCACTTTGGCTGTGAGCAGAGCTATGGATCTGGGCTTCCTTACCTACAGGTTTCCTATTCCTTCGAGACTAACAGGCGCAGGGTGGCTGCCAAATGAGTGAAATACCATGAGACAGAATCCTCACTCTCTGCAGCTTCCTACAAGAAGTCTCTCCATGAATCAGTTTGAAGGTGAAGATGAACTGAACGTCTTAGATTCATCCTGAGACAGTTTGTACAGTAAAGCCTTGAAAGCTTCAAACACATAACCATGGAGCACACCGTTCACCTGACAGAAGGACCTGCAACTCCAGGGCTGCACAGTCCCTCATGCGCCCCACGTGTTTACTTTCATAAATCCTACAGTAATGGGGAAGCCCTTTTTTGGCTTAAATCTTACCTGGGTTGTAAAATTAACCCAACTTTTATTGGGTAACGAATACCATAAACCTATAGGGAAAAGAAGGCTCTGGATGACCTCAAGCTGAAAACCTAAGTGCAGAGAGCAGAGTCTGCCCCGACCCACACCACCCCTGCTAGCCCAGGCCTTGCTCTCCTCTTCCCCCACATTAGTGGAGCCAGGATGTTTAAAGCATTGTTGTGAGAAAAGTTTTCCCTCCCTATGTGAAACTCTTAAAGCTTTCATTTATATCTCTTGGGAGGACAAAATCTTGGAACTACCCCCAGATATAAATCCCTAACCCACTGGGAGTTCCTATAGTTTATGAGTGAGGCTTAGGCTCTCAACTTCTTACTACTTTTTAAGTTCAAGACTCCTAAACAGACTAAATATTTCTTCTTTTTCAAACTAAAATGAGATTCAACTTGTTGGCTGCCCATTTCCAATCACCTGTTCGTAGTTGCAGGTGTACTGGATGTTCTTCTTATTACTATGCCCAGAACTTCTACCATTTTGAACAGTCTCTCTGGAACAGAGATTTAAAAAAAAATCCCAAACCAAAAACAAGCAAGTGAGCATGCAATACATCTGAGCACCTTTCAGCCTTGGCAGTAGGTAAGGCTTTCTGCAGAAACACTTGAGATGGCTCAGCTGCTATAGCTGCTACCTACAGGCTGGACCATCTGAGCTCCCTCAACCTTTGGAAACTCCCTGTCCCCACCATGTAGATCAAAGAAGAAAGCTGATTTTACAACGTTGTCCTCTAACAACAGGGATGTGGTAGCATGCGTGCTCATGTACACCACACATGTACACTACCACCACCAACAGCCGCAGCAACGACAATGACAGCATCTCTTGTGGAAGCTTTGAAAAGATCAGTGCACGGGGCTGGAGAGATGACTCAGCAGTTAGGAGTACTGACTGCTCTTCCAGAGGAGCCTGGTTCAGTTCCCAGCACCCACACGGCAGCTCACAACCGTTTGTAACTGCTGGTTCTGACACCTTCACGCAGGCATACATACAGGCAAAACATCAATGCACACAAAATAAAAAAAAGTTAAGAGAGAGAGAGAGAGAGAGAGAGAGAGAGAGAGAGAGAGAGAGAGAGAGAGAGAGTGTTTAGTGCTTCCTAGTCCTTGGGCCCCACCTCCCACCTATAAGGTCAGACTGTCAGGCTGAGCCTCTAGAATCTACTTTGCTCTAAGCAATGCTGCCCAGCTCTTCTCCTCCTTAATGGCAGGATCATTCCAGCTCTGAGAAGTTAAGTGATTCCCTGGGATATGCAAAGGCAGTAAGTGACAGCCAGGATTGAAACTGCCCTTACAAGCTCAGGCCACTTTACTGTGTTGTCAGGTCTGTAACAGTACTGTGCCTCGGGACTGCTGTGGACTTTATAGCAAGTTTTTATTCTGTATGAGGCACTGCAGATTTCATATGCTCATAAAATACATGTCAAGCCATTTAATAGACAAGAAGATTATGAAGCATGTAGAGGTGTGACTGCTCCCATTTTGGAAAAAAATGGGAGAGCATGATGAGGAACAGCGATGTGCAGCCAGTTCTGCCTTCCCTTTATGGTGTGAGTAGCAGCTGTGGGGCCGGCGGGTCTCCTACCAGTCAAGACCCAGCCACCCCTTTTCTTTGCATTTTGCATGCACTTCTCCTGATCCTGTCTCTTGCTCTCCACCTAAAGCCAGGATGCACCAAGGTAGGACAGTCAGAGCTCGCTGTGGTGGAGCCATGCTGTGATCTATCAGGAAGCTACAGGCATTGGGAAAGGGCACCAGGAACCCACTGTTGCCACCTAGATCCTGACTGCATGCTGAATGACGAGTGTCCCGTGTCTCTCAAAGGTCTTTCAGACCAGCCGCTGGGTCCTCAGCCCAGTTCCTGTGTGGGATCCAGCAGAGCAAGGGTCTGCCCTTTTCCTGTGTGAAGGACACAGGGCTGAACGAAGGGATGGGACCGCGGGTGGACTGTCTCTCCAGGATGCTCCAGGGCAAAGGAAAGCAAGGCTGCTCTGTGAGGTCCACATGGTACCACCACCCAGTGCTGTCCAGTTTGCCTGCTCCTTCCTGCTCTGCCAGCTCCTCTTGCAGCATAGACTTTTCTCTTATCAGTGAGCTGCTCTATTTGGGCACTTAAGATTCTCTGGGAGGCCTGGGAGGCTCTCTATTAGCCTTTTATATCTCTCATCATTTCCACTCAGACACATCCTTGGAACTTTCCTGGAAAAGTCAAGCATCTCCCACCTTTCCCTAACACCTTGATCAAACCATCCCTGTAAGTTCCAACTTCATATCATAGTGATCTGCACTGTACTCACCTTACTGTGACCCAGCATCAGGGCTAGAGCAGACTGAGCTAGACTAAGCATCCTGGAAATTCTCTTCAAAGTCCATCACAATACAGGGCCAAGGACAAGGGTGTATCTAATAGGCAGTTACTGAATGGATTCTGGATGCTACGTTTCACTCTAAAAGTTGCTTTTGGGGATGGAGGGGGGGACATGGTCAGTTATAATACATAGCTTTCCTCAGTGAGAAGAAAATGAATACAAAGGTATTTTGCTAACTCTAGAGCGTAACCTAAGAGATTAAGAAGGCATAAAGCATTGTCCACAGTATTCACAGCAGCTAAAGGGTGGAAAGGTCTCAGTGTTAGTGAGAAGATGAATGGACAGAGAAAATGTAGCGCATCCCTAGGGAGGGACAGTATTTGGCAGGTCCTGAAATCTGCTTTTTGTAGAAGCATCTATAGTATATGCTTTATAGGAGACACTGGGAATGGGCAATTCTCAGGGACAGAAAATAGATTGGTACTTGCCAGGGGTTGGGGGACTGGGGATCCCTTAACTAGAGATGTTGAAGTTGTAAAACATTGTATGAAATTGCTCACTTCAAAATGGTTAATTTTAAGTTATGAAAAGTTCACTAAAATTTAAAAAAAAAAAAAACCCTCATGTTTATCTGGGGAACAAGGTAGAGAAATAGAACCTTGCCCGAGAGAGGAAGGTGCCTCGGCTTTCATAGGTCAAGTGAGAGGAGACTATGGGCCCTCAGAGAGACACTAGCAACTTGCAGAATATCAACAGGTGCCTTTGCTGTGAGTCTATGGCCAGGGAATGTGGCTCCACTCCCCACTTGTTACCTTATGGGACAGCCTGCAAGAGCCAAACATATAGCACTTCTGCCTCCTCCTCCATCAGCCCACAACAGGCTGCTTCATCACTAAGATGGAGCTCCTGTGGATGATGAAGCCTGTGACCTTGAAGGAAACCACAGTGCTATTTGGAGTCAGTGTCCTCAGTGGTTCTCTAAGCTACAGACCCAGCAAGAGGCGAGTGCTTCTACTCATGTGAGGAGGGATTCTTCTTTGTCCCATTAAAAGTAACCCAAAAAAGCTTTCCAGAGGACTGTCATGGTCCTGAACAGGTGCAGAGGACCCTCGTGGCAGTCTCTTAGTTGGGTTCTCTGGTAGCCTTATAAACACTGCAGAGACCCAGGGCTTGTATACGAACCACGAGCTTCCTGGGGCATATAGTGGTGACTTGAAAGTGACAATCAGCTGCAAAGTGAAAAGAAGGCCACAGAACAGGGCAGAGGCTGGGACTGGGGTAGGAGAAGGTGCTGGAGTAGGGGGAGGAGAACTATGTCAAGGATTGATTGGCAAAGGAATAGCTGAGCAACTCCATGGGGAAAAGGGACTGAACAATCTGGTTTTAAGATGCTCAAGTGATATTCATAGATATTTTTACAAATGGCTAACAGGTACATGGGGAAAATGATATCACTAGTCATCACAAAAATGCAAAGCTACCATGAGGTAGTACCTTACTCCAGTCAGAATGATAATCAGTGAACAAAAGCTCTGCTGAGAATGTAGAGAAAGGAGAACTCCCATATACTATCAATAAACATATAAATTAGTGCATTTTGTACATAATAATAGATTACTGAAAACTAAAGATAGAGAACTACCATAGGGATACAGAGATTCCACAGCTGGATATATATATATATATATATATATAGATATATTCAAAGAAAAGGAAATGTATACAACCAAGGATGATGGATGAATGGGTACATCTGTCTGTCTGTCTGTCTACTATCTATCTATCTATCTATCTATCTATCTATCTATCTATCTATCTATTCCTTATATATCAACCAAGTTTGACTGATTAATGGATGTGTGTGTGTGTGTATGTGTGTGTAGCACTTGGAGATGAAAACTAATGAAATCCTGACATTTGTGGCAACATGGATTGAAGTAAAGGACATGAGACACGTAAGTCAGGCACATGGCATGCCCTTGCTTTTGCATGGAAGCAAATAAGTTGAGCCTATAAGAATAAAGGGTGGAATTATGGTCACCATAGATAGGAGGTTGGTTTGGGTGCAACAGAGAAAAGTTGGTGATTGGGTCCAAAACACAGCTAGATGAGAGGAATAAAATCCAGTGTTCTCTTGCAAAGTGGCATGGCTCCAGCGAAGTGATGTATTTTTATAATTTATCATAGCTAGAAGAAAGAATTTTGAATGTTCCCAATACAAAACAGAAAAATGATAAATGAGACCCAGGGTCGGGTCTAATGTCTACAGTATACACTGTGTGTATGTATTAAAAGAACATGTAACACTCCACAAATATGCATAATTATGTATTAATTAAAATCTTTTTAGGAAGTGTGAAACATGATCTCACTAAGAATCCAAGTGAGGGACACCAAACCATTCCAGGGTAAGCAGAAGCTCACCAGAGACAGAGAAGTGAACAATCAGTATTATCAAATATGTTTTCCAAAGTTACTGCCTGTCCTGGAGCATCTTCATTTCCCCCAAGAGGAACAGGGTCACGTGTGCTCAGTGAGCTGTCTGCCAGGAGGAAGTAACATAATATGTCTTATTGGCTTCAATAGCACATACCACTTTTGTGACACACAACTTTTGGTGAAGTGGCATCTGGACAGGTGTAGACAGAGAGCAAGCAGGTGGGGATAAGGCGAGGGTCAGCAGTCTCGAGCAGGCTTTAGCTTGGGATGGTTGCAATAAGGTGATGGGTGAGATGTGAGAACCTGTAGGTTCTCTCACAGACTCTGCTTTTAAAGGCCAGTCTGCATGTGAGCATCAAAGGGAAGAATGTGTTCACATACCTGACCCCTAGGGTCAATATTCAAAGTGAGCCAATCATGGCATATCAGTCCAGGGGCCTGATGGTTCACCCAAGGGACCAGTGGTCACTGGGAAGCCATTGTGAGCACAAGAAGTTAATAAGGTGACTGTGTCAAGTGATGAGAATGGCTTCCATCACTGGACACAGACAGTGAATGTTTGTCCCCTTTGAGAAGCTGGCCTGAGTTACATCCCACATCATGGATTTTGCTTTAAAAAATTAAATCAAATTTCAAGGTTTTTCCTCCTCTTGGCTAGGAACCATTAAAACAAACAGAAGAATACTGTTCTGCCACAGTTTCCAGAAACACACATCACAGTGACTGTGTCTAACTCAGTGGTGGGAAGGTTCAGGCCGTGCTTCAGGGTGGGGCTGGGAATTCACAGCTGCAATGTGCTTGGAAGGAGAGCAGAATTCTCTGGGCTTGTAGCTCTCAAATGTAATCCAAAGGAAAATGAGGCATGTAATGTATTTAGTTCCTATTTGAGGACACACTTAAAACCATAGGACCGCACGGGTGCAGTATTAAAAGATAGGGAGACACTAACAGGAACAAGGGGGCTCTGCTTCCTCAGTTAACGGAGGTTTCCATGGTCAGGTACACTTCACCTTCTCAGAGGTTCTTAGATCTTTCCACTTTTCTTGCTATGAGGAGCCCCTTCACCTCCGATGTCAGGCTGATGCCAGGAAGCCAGAAGTGACAGCTGGAGCCCTGCCAAGCACAGGGCCCCCATGTTCTACCAGAAATCCTTCACTTAAGCTTTGCTGTGTCTCCAATAACAAACAACCAAATCACCCCCTAAAATCTCCCACTGAGGATAACGGGACTTTGGACTATTATGCAACTCACACAAGCCTGGCTGGGCAGACTTCCTACCACAAACAGTACTAGGATTTGATTTGATTTCCCCTGCTTCTTCTTTTATGTCTTTGGCCATGGGCTGAAATACTTGGTTTGTGGAAAGAGTGGCAAACAGAATTCACGAACTTCTTAGAGTTTTAAAGGCATCTTACTGCTCAAAAGTATTGCAGAGCCCACTCTGCGGGGTTTTTTTTTTTTTTCTCGGTTCCACCTCAGGTTTGCTTCCCACTCCTGCTGAATGGGTAGGTAGCTACAAAAGGCTTTAGACAAAGCAATGGAAAGACAAAGGCATATCCAGTCCGTGGATCCCCAGAAAGCAACAGAGAGAGAGACCACATCAAATTTAGAGTGTCAAGAACTTTAAGATTAGAAAAGGGAGGCTCCTCCTGCCAGCCTGGGATGACCCAGGGAAATGGCTAGGTATCCTCTTGACCCAGGACACCCCCGCAAAAACCATACAGTGAAGAAGCTTAGCTTTTTGTGTTCACTTTATTGTATTTATCTGTGAACCTTGCCCAAGCCCTCAAGAGTATGTGTTTTCAACGTGGCACAAGTATCTGAAAGATGTCCTTTGAAATAAGCAACGTGTGCCATCCCAGCAGTACATTGGTAGAGCTGGGAAGTATACATAGGCCAAGCCACGGGCTTGAGCACAGAGTGGGTGGCCTCAAGACAGTGCTGGAATTGTGCTACACGTGTTTAAGGGTTGTGTAGATTGCTGGGCCTGTGAAGTTTCTGGTCAATGAGAAAGCCCCCACGCTGTGTTCCCTGTTTGCACATGAGGTCTCTGCTACACTTGACATGGTCCTTACAAGAAAGAGACCCAGAGAGTAGGTAGCATAGAAGAAAAAAATATATTCCATCAGACACTGAGGAAGAGCACCTGGATCCCACCCCTCTTACCTACTCATGGACTTGACCCTTCCCTACTGGCCTTCTTATCATACGAAGGAAAGGTAGTGTTTCTCATCAGTGAACACACCAGCTCGTGACTCTGCTCAGCCGTCTCTGCCTTTTTCTTCAGCGTTTAATAGGAAAATTTCTCTTTAAAAAGCCCACTCCTAGTCTCTAGTTCTCCCGTTTGGCTTAGGCAGTCTAGTCTTCTGAATGAGCTTGCCCTTGACCCCAGTGACCCCAGCAGCCTTGGACTCAGCTGACCCTTCTGTTGGGAGGTGCTCTCCTCCCATTGGCTCCCAGAATTCTATCCTTTTTCATTGATTTGTTTCCTTTAACGGCTCAAGATCCCAGTCATAAGAGCTGGGCTCAAGGCTCAGACTTCTTTCTGTCTTTCTTCTGCGCTCCACTCTTTTGATTTAATCGACCAGCTCCCCACTGATAATTCTGCTGAGGACTCAACCTCCCACCTTCAGTGAACACCACTCTTTGAACCTCAGTCTCCATTTGAATATCTGAACCAAGGATTAATATGTCCAAATGTGAATCTCTAGCTTACTTTGAGACTGTTGTTGAGTGCTTCCTCATCGAGTAAATAACTTCTCCCTTCTAAGGTTTCTAGTCAAAACTTTCTACATCCCCTTGACACTACACGTCTCTTATACCTGTGTCCACACGGTCAGCTTATACTTCTGTCATCTCTCTAGAATGATCTCCCCAGTTCTGTCTTGAATGTTTTTTTCTGGTTGACGACATCATTCTTTGTGTGTGTGCGCTCGTGGGGGTGGGGGTGCGGGGAGGAGGGAGGGCAGTGGGACTTGTCAGAAAACTTGGTAAGGTTGAGTAGGTTTGGGAACCCTGGCACCCACCTGAGGGTGGTAGGAGTTTCCCTACTCCTGAACAGATTCCTGACCTGGAACAGAGTTCCCCGTGCTAATGAGGTATCTAGATGGGCCCCGAGGGTTTAGCCAATGAGCTTCCCCTCCCCTAACATTCCTTCCTGCAAAAGGTATTTAATCCCTGGTCTACCCTGGGGAAGTAGTATGTACCCATTTTCTATGCTGAACAGTGAATAAACAATATGATGTCTCTCTCATGAAGAACTGCTGTGCTGAGCATGGAGGAAGCCTTCATCTACAGACCTTCGCCACCTAAGTCTCCCAAGGAAGGCCCCTCCACGTTCCCAGACATTCACCTCTTGAGCTAAGCTGGAGTTCCC
Organism: Montemys delectorum; assembly: GCA_019843815.1. Taxonomy (NCBI): domain Eukaryota; kingdom Metazoa; phylum Chordata; class Mammalia; order Rodentia; family Muridae; genus Montemys; species Montemys delectorum. The sequence continues at coordinate 21,540 of JADRCD010236761.1, forward strand.
TCTGCATACACCCACTGGCCCCAGCCTCACTGTAGACCCTTGGGCTCCCTCCATTCCTGACTCTCCTCGATTTCCAACAATATCTGGGTGTCCGGGAGTTTGGGAACCTGTGATGCAGCCTCAGCCTGCATTGTTTCTCACCCATGCTGAGGTCCCCCTCCTATGTTATTTTCCTGCCCCCTGAGTGGTGTATCTGTGCTTCCCACAAGCCCAGTACTCAATGGCTGCTTAGGGTAAATGCAGTCTCGAGCCCTGAGCTTTGTCTGTCCAGAACCACTTGTATGTGTGTGAATATGTGTCAATGTGTGTGTGCATGTGAGTGTATATGTATGTGTGTGTGAGTGTGTATGTGACTGTGTATGAGTTTGTATATGAGAATGTATGTGTGTGAGTGCATGTGTATGAGTGTTGTATGCGAATATATGTGTGTGTGTGTTTGTGTGTGTATGTGTGTGTGAGTGTGTATGTGTGTGTGTGTTTGTATGTGTCAATGTGTGTGTGCAAGTGAGTGTATATGTATGTATGTGTGAGTGTGTATGTGACTGTGTGTGAGTTTGTATATGAGTATGTATATGTGTGAGTGCATATGCACAAGTATTGTGTGTGAATATATGTGTGTGTTTGTGTGTGTATGTGCATGTGAGTGTGTATGTGTGTATGTGTGAGTTTGTATATGAATGTGTGTGAATCTATGTATATGATTGTGTGTGCGTGTGTGTGTGTGTGTGAGTGTGTGTGTATGTATGTATGGATACGGCAGACTTTACTCTTGATCAAGAGGGTGTGCTCAGAAAGCAGGAAATTTATTTGGTTTTTATTCTAACTCAGGTGGTGACTGTATCTTTTCCCCATTGGCTGGGGTCTGACCTCAGAGTCTTAATTCAATTGGCTAGTCCGAAAAGAATTGGCACACAGGAAATGAAGAAAGGAGGAAGAGGTTACTGCTCCAGGCTATCAAATTCTTGGAAAACAGCAGTGGTCCTTTGTGTGTAAATAAATAAAGGTTTTGCAAATGGAGGGTGGGGAAGTGTAAAAATTTGTACAGGAGTCCTACAATGCTTAAAGTGAGTCCACCTCCCTGGGAGTAGTTCCTTGGCAAGGAGGTTGAGCTGGCTTCACTGGAATGTTAGGAAGGACACCATTCTCCCTGCACAGGTCTCTCCAGAAGCCTCAGATCTGATCTCTTCCTGCATTCCTGGAACCTTCTTGAAAACCCCAGTCTCACCTTGGTCTGTTCTTACAGAGCAGATGTAGGGGCCTTCCAGAACATGGGTCTGTTCACATCAAAGGCTTCCCTTCCCAGGCTGAGTCCCCTGCCCCGTTGCTGCTGCCCTTAGACCTCACCACTTCTTTTAGGCCGTGAGAGAAACTGTGTCCTAGTGCTCAGCACCATCAAGCCCACTCTGGAGTGGTCCATTGCTTATTATTCATATACAATCCATACAGAGAGAAATGTCAGTCATTGCTATCTTCAGACAACTTGTTGATAGGAAACAATTATTTGATAAATGAACTAAATCTCCTCTTTTTAGTTTCTATTCTGTAGAAGCAAAGAGTCTAAACTCACTTAGAATTCTGTAATCCATAGTCAATTTCTTTATGACCCTCTTTCTCCCCACCTAATTTTTCATACCTTTAGTTTCATCCAACAGAGGATGGGAGTTTTTAAACACATCAGATTTTACCTAATTATTACGTTAGCATCCAAAGCACTTTTTTGGGTTTGTCTGCCCCTGGATCAAGTCCCAACACGTCCAGTCTATGCATCACTGTTCAATGGGAGAATTGCTCCCCTATTCTATCCTCCAAAGGCCACCAAGGGGTCCTCTATAGCAGAAATTTGTGTCACCCCTGAGGCCAAATCCTCCACAAATCATACTTCTTGTTCTTCGGGGCCTCAAATGAACATCTTAGTTCATTTAGCTTTCAAGTTAAAACATGTTTTTCTCTTCTTCCTGCATTTCTTCTACCTTACATGTTACCAACCTGTCCTTTGGTGCTCAGTAATACACTACACCTTTATATATGTTAAAAACTCCTTCTACTTTTATTGTGAATGTCTTTTGTAATTAAACCTAGGTATTTATGAAAATTATTTATTGTTCTATAGCAGAAGCAAGCAAGAATGTGAAAGTAAGATGGCTCATGGCAGGACCCTCTAAAGGTATATAATCCACATTTCATATTGAAAGGAACTGAAGTTCAGAAATCATTAAGTCTTGCTCCAAGCTTTTTAATGTTTCCACTTTAAGGAATACTATAAAGCTGACAGCAATATATGTGTGTGGTGGTTTGAATAGGAATGGCTCCCATAGGCTCATGAGTTTGAGTGCATGGCTCATACGGAGTGGTACTATTAGAAAGTGTGGCCTTGTTGGAGGGAGTATGTCACCATGAAGGTGGGCTTCGAGGTCTCCTATGCTCAAGCTATGCCCAGCGTGGCACACAATCTCCTTCTGCTGCCTGTAGATCAAGATGTCAAACTCTTGGCTCCTCCAGCACCAAGTCTGTCTGCACACTACCGGGCTTCCTGCCATGATGATAAGGGACGAAACCTCTGAAACTAGAAGCCAGTTCCAGTGAAGTATTTTCCTTTATAAGAGTTGCTGTGGTCATGGTGTCTCTTCTCAGCAATGAAACCCAAACTAAGGCAATGCAGAAATGTGATCACATATGATTTAATGGGAAGATAACACAAAGCTTACAGATTACATGCTTACGTCTGGCTCAGTGTATAGATGAGAAAAGAGTTCAGATTGGAAAGCTCTATTTTAGCAGAGTCCCCAACCTCAGAACTGTCCAGTGATATAGCATCTAGACCAGGGGGCTGAGAAAAGAAGCTTGACAAGGGGTTGGCCTTTGCTAACCACACAGTGTGTACTCTTTCCTACTGTGGGCAGCTCGGACTCCGGGGAGGGAGAGGATCTGGTCGAAGATGATGAAGAAGGCTTTTCTGGAGGAGAAGTGAGGGAGAGTTGTAAAGGAAGAGAAGGGAGAGCAAGGAAGTATAGAAGGAAAGATCCAGCCCCACACAGTCTGGCTTGCTCCACAATCTCTCTATCCAGGGAGGACTGTGCTCGCTCCCAGATAATGACAGGAAAAATGCTGGCCAAGTAAGTTCCAAACTTTTTCAGGGCATTACCTAACTGAAGCAGGATGCTTGCTCTGAACTTGGCATTGCTGTGTGGAAAAGTCACTGGGCTGGAAATCAGAAGAGCGCAGTCCTGCACTCACTTTGGCTGCCATCAACCTTGCCGAGGTCACTTAGCCCCTTTTGTCCTCAGCCACTTCATGTGTGTGCCCTGTAATATGAACCACACATGTCCTTTCTGATGCCAATGTTCTTTCCAAGTCGAACATTTCATGGTTACTCTAGTTGAAAAGCTCAGCATGTCCCAGCAAGATGGCCACAGCTGCTTCTGAGCTGGCCTTTCTACCTCCACTCTCAACCCTGGACATCCACCCATCTTCTTTGCTGTGGTAGAGAGGAACACCTAGTATGATATTTCAACCACTGTTCTCACAAGTGTTCCCTGACTGTCTACTGCAAAGTCCCTTGGTGACAGCCCCACCACACAGTAATCACAGGGCCCAAGCTGTATCTTCAGCACTCTGTAGGCCCTAGAATGTAAGAGCAGCTTGCAGCTGTTAAATACACCATCTAGCATCTATACTTTTGCATTGGCTGCTTCCTGCCAGGATGGCCACCCTTGCTTTCCTTCACTTGGTTTCCTGTCCTCATCCTTTCATTCCATGTAGTCTTTTCTCCTTGAAGATCCTCTCCTGAAGCTGACAGTGAACCATGAGAAGGGATGTACTCTCCAGCATCCGGCCCAAACTTTGTCCCAAACGGTGACCTGTTGAGAGGCCTGTTCCCAAACTGGGCAGAACATTCCTGAAAAGCAGCAGATATTCTTACATTCCTGTGTAGCCCTAACTGAGCCCCAAGCCTAGCCTCACTCTGCACAGAGCCTAATACATGCAGCCTAGCCTAGAAAAGGCACCGGTGAATGTGTATGAAATTGCAGTCTGTCCCTTTCCAGTCACAGTTACAAAGATTTCTGCCAAACTCCACCACCAGCCTTTAGCAAGCCCTCCTCTGAATACTGTTCCAAACTGCTGACAAAACAGACCCTATCTCCAATCCTTGAGATCGGTTAGCTAGCCTCTCCATGCGTCCCACATCCCCAAGGTGGTTCTCTGCAGAGTTGGCAAGTTAAACACAGTCTCATTGCTTCTTATTCCCCTTCCCCCCACCCCACTGACCTTTCTAACTATAAGTGAAAGGGTTCCCCAGTCCCTGGGGTCCAGGTCGGTGTTGTCTGGGGCTCGTAGCCCAGAGTCATATCTGACTCCATGTGGATATTATGTTAAGCATTACTAAACAGCCTTAACCTATCAACTCCTGCCTTTGTAGGCATTTCCAGTTGGAATGTTTTTGGGCTGAAAAAGACAGGCTTGTGGAAAGACATAAACATCTATGGTGAGAGGTGACATATGTTTTCTCCTAGTGAAAGCAAGGGACTCCCGTAGATTCTGCAGGTTTTGGACAATGCATAAAATCCATCTCATAGGCAATTAATCTCCTGGCAGGCTTTGAGTGAAGCAATTACTCCATGTTTTTCTTTGTCATCGTTCAGAAGTTTAATACTGTATCTATCTCCTTGATTCCTGTCTGGAGAGTCAAAGCCTGCCTTAAAACCTCTGCAGCACGCATATGCAAAAGCACTCAGTGTTCACACGTTCGATTTAAATATTGACACATTTTTTCATTAGAACATTAAACTCTTAGCTTTAGTCATCTTAAATGCTTTCCAGGAGAGTGGCTTCCCTACTAGAATGGCTCCTAGTAACTCAATACAAACTTTGCAAGCCCGAGAACCTCGTTGTGGCCTGCTATTGTGTTCTTTTTCTGTGGCGAGGCAGCTGTGACTGGTTAGGAACCAGCACTGGAAACAGTATTCAGAGTGTTCTTGGCAGATTTCTTACATCGTTATTCAATATGAACTGCAAATCATATGCTCATAGTTATGAGAACGTCAGGAAACTCCTAGCGTTCATGCTTTGTTTGACAAAGCGGTCAGAGCAGTGCTGGAAGGCAGAGCATCCTGGGCTTGTGACGGAGAAGAAAAGAGCCCTCCATGGCCAGCAGGTTTGGAGAAGTTGGCAATTCAGTCATCTATGGCAGGAGGCTGGCTCCACACTGATAGACCCACAGCTCATGGTCCTGATTAGTCCACGATGTATGTCAAGGTGACCTGAGTTCTGGGAGGCAGTGCAAGAAGTTTCACTTCAGCTCAACGAAACTTCACAGCAGGCTCAGCAAACTGTTTACGTGTGTGTGTGTGTGTGTGTGTGTGTGTGTGTGTGTGTGTGTGTGTGAAAAGACAACCTTCAGAGAGTCAGTTTTCTCTTTTCTCCAAATGGATCAAAAACAGGTCATCAAGTTTAGTGACAAGCGCATCTGCCTGCTGGGTGCTCTCTGTCTCTTTCTGCCTTTGTTTTTCCCTCTTCTCTTTCCTTCCCTTTTTCTCTCCCTCTTTCTCTCTGTCTTCCTTTCTCCCTCCCTTCCTCCTTTCTTCTTCCTTCCTTCCTTCCTTCCTTCCTTCCTTCCTTCCTTCCTTCCT
>JADRCD010236761.1:36214-57656 GCA_019843815.1 Montemys delectorum
AAAAAAAAAAAAAAAAAAAAAAAAAAAAAAAAAAAAAAAAGACTGTGTCCTAAGTCTTTTAATTAAGCAGTAGAACCGAGTAGCTGATATGAACATAGACATACTATTTACAGTTACTTAAAGAAATCCTGACAATTTTATTTTGCCCTGATGCACTCTTAGTATAATATTAAAAGAGGCAAGTAATTCCAGTTAACTGAATACTGTAGCAGATGGGAAACTTGTCACATATCCCACAATGTCCTGAATCTTGAGTTTTTTGTGCATGGGGAGGGCAAGACAAGGGGAAAGTGTTTTATGATCTCTGCCAAGAGTTCACCTGGATGGTTCTATAATGCCACCGTTCAGCACTTCTCAGTAGTACTGAAAGGCAGCTGATGTCCCTTTTAATCATGCCAATCAGAAAAGGCAACATGCCAATTTTGTTAATGCCATCCCAAACAATTTCTGTCAATACTCCGGGCCCTCTAACAGAGAGATAAAGAGCACTTAAGTGGGTTTCCTCCCTCCTTTGTTTAGAGGCGCCGCAGGACACCGTCAGGACTAACCATCTAAGGAAGCAGCAATCTGTTCACGCCTGCCCTAGCACCTTTGCACCCTTTCGAGTAAATGCCTTTCCATTAGCCACTCCTTTGGAAGCTAAGCCTTTAAGCTGCTGTGTCTCAACATTTCACACAGATAGTATCAAGTGGGCATTAACTGTCTAACAACTGGCATTAGGCTGAAGGATGCTGATGGTCTAATCTCACTGACCCAACTGACTGTCAATCATACTGTGCACCGGGAATGGCCTGGGGCTGCCCAATGGCAGTGTGTAAAAGGCAGTGCACATTTTACAACTTCAGCCATTGTTTAGTCTCTCTTCTCTCCTCCATGTAGCTGAGTCTCTTCTGGGCCCTGGGTTCACTGTCATGGTAGCACACATGGAAATGAGTAAAAACAGAGGCACAGTGTAGGGACGCAAAGAGAAAATAGGTTAATCTATCTGCACCAGGAGTCATGCCAAGCCCTGCTAAATTTCTCCTTTTAAGCTACATGTCCTATGAGTAAGAGGGTTATCTTTATTTTATAGATGGGAGGAGGCTGGCTGTTAGATGTTAAAGCTGCCTTTGTCTAAAGCAGTTCTGTCAGATCCCAAGGGGAATGATCCTTGGGTCTTATAAGCTCTGTAGTTTTTTTTTTTTTCTTTTGGAAGTAGTAACCTGAAGCATCCCTGGAAGTGTAGTGTCTTACCCTCCTGACACAGGTGAGCCACTCCCCGGAGCTGCAGGTAGGGCCCCTGAGGTAACATGGACAGTATTCGTGAGTGATTGTGGCACCTAAGGAACCAGATCAGAAATGTTTATAACTGACCAAGTGCAAGGGCCCCCTAAGTCCCTTCCTCACCCATGTTTACCAGGTGGCATGGATGGGAAGTTCACAACGGTGGCTTAATTGGCCTTCCATTTTAGAATCTTAGGAATAACTCTCTGACTTAAAAGGAGTGACTATTAACAGTGAAGTAAGACATATGAGGCCACATCCTGCCTCCTTAGCATACCGTAGGAGAAACAGCAACATGTATGTAAAAGCCTTCTGCAGACCATAGATGCTTCAATCAATTCTTATTTCTATTTTGATAGCGCTGGAAGATATTCTCTCTCCCTCTCGCTCTGTCTCTCTCTGTGTCTCTGTCTCTGTCTCTGTCTCTGTCTCTGTCTCTGTCTCTCTCTCTCTCTCTCTCTCTCTCTCTCTCTCAGCCTGTGTGTGAAAAATCACAGTATTGGGCTATTTGTTGGCTACAAGTGAAGAAAGAAAGCATGATTCTTCTAAAATGTATACATTGTGGAGTCGATACTAACATGAGTACTGTTTTAAAAATAAAAGAAAACAGAGAGTACAGAACAAGATAAATAGAAGACTCCATGGGACTCAAGGAAAAGTAAGTATGGGAATTTCAGGGAGATGGAAGATAAAGGCTTAGCAAGGACTTATCTGGAAGAAGAGATCCAATCAATGTGGCCAGTGCTTCATTAAGTTTTGCAATTTTTCACCCATCGGCCTATTATATGCTGGCTGCTGTGCATGTTACTAGGACAACCTGGTCAAGTGGGATGGGTAAGGCTGTGGGGGCCAGTACTAATATGGCACATCATGAGGATAAACACCTTCTTGTTCTGTCACTGCGAGTCTGAGCTGGTTTGGGAACTGTAAAGCCAATTCATTGATGAGCTTTGGACAAACCACTGTAAACAAGTTTTAAAACACAGCACATGTGACTGGTTTGTATGCTGTCCAAAGTGATCCCAGACCTAACTCATGACAACAAGGCAGAAAAACATAGAGTGATTGTGTGATTTTTAATCATAGGTTTTTATTCCATGTGGTTTCTGCTAATGGATTCAAAGAATTCAATTCCATGTTCCCCTCTATGTGGCACCTTGTTTGTTCCAGGTTCCACAGCTAAAGATGAGGAACTGTGAACTGACTTACCCTGGGCTGCCTTCTCAAAGTCTACTCCAGGCCTTACCACAGCATCTTTGTGGGCAAAGGACTGTGTACCAAGCATTCCAGCCCAGGAACTGTGTCAAAAGCTTTGTGATGGGCCAGAAAACACTGCTCACTATTTGAGCACCCACACCCCAAAGTGCTCTTGGGAATTATAGGGAGATCATCAAATTTGCCTCTGAATCAGTTTAGATGCCGGAATAGGAACCTAAGTTTGACGGCAAGTCAATTTGCTTGTGTTAAACTCAGGTTTAGGCATTGCTATCTTCAGAAAGGTGACTGGGACACAAACATTGCTATCCAGCTCAGATGCATCTTGGTATATATAACAGCTATCACCCTGCAGAAATGCAGGTTTCCTCAAGTCCTGCCAGATGTCAGCACTAACAAGAATCATAACCAAATGTACTTTTCCACTTCTGAAGTACACGAGTCTGATTCCTCAAAACAACCCATTTTCCTGGAGGAGAAGCTTTAATGAAAACACAAGTAGACGGCTGCCGAGGAGATCTCCAGAGAACGCTGTGGCTGACACCAGAGGACAGCTCACAGGAGGAGACAGGATTGGGATCAAGTTTCTGAATAGCAGTATTGCCCCCTCAAGCCTTCTCTACTTCTAGTGAGTATTTCACTAGACATTTTGGAAGGAGAGGCTTGTAAAATAAATGATCTACATTCATAAAAATGTGGCATAAAAGCATTTTTTTTAAATAAAAAGATTTTAAGCGGAAGGTCTTTATGGACTCCTCACATGTTCCTAAATTCCTACCTACTAATGGCTCTGCCAACAGCTCCCCCGCCCTCCACCCCCAGTGGAAGAGCCCATGAGAATTCAGAAACTCCCTGCTTGGTTTCTCATCTCTAGCATGAGAACAACCAAAGCCTTACTCTGGACTGTAGTCTCTTATCAGCTCCCATAAAGATGTCTTAGATTGAAAATAGAAACAACCCTCTTTCATCCTCCTTTCTTGAGGCAGAGAGCAAGAAAGATGAGAATGGGCTTAGAGGAACTCTAATCCCAGCTCAGTTCTTAGCAGCCTGCCCGCAGAGCTCAAACTTAGATGGTATAGAGACCAGCTCTGTACTCAACAGGCTGTGCGACCTTCAGAAAGGAACTGGCTGCCTTTGGTTTTCTGGTTCCTCTTGATCACAGGGACAAGGGGATACTTGTCTCCGATGGTGTCTCTTCCCGTGTTACACTGTTTTGTTTTGTTTTGTTTTTGTTTTTGTTTTTGTTTTTGTTTACCTAAAATCTAGTTAAAATAGACAACGTGGAGTAGAGATGGCTTGTTAGACTTGGGGATAAGTCAGTGGCCTTCATTTCTTTGGATGTTTAGCCTCTGGTTCCCCTGTGCTTGCTCATGCACACATCTGTTCTACAAATATTTGAGTCGTAAGGTCCTCTTCCCCTTTGAACAGTACTTGGCCTTGTGGTATAGGCTGTCTCATGCATCATGGACAAAGCCAGAAAGCCAAATCGTATAGAGGAGGTTTTGTGACCTTGAAGGAATAGTCTTTTTAAAGGAAGTGTTATCCAGACAGGTTTAGCTCTGCTCTCAGTTACACTGACCTGTAGGGCTCGAGTGATAAGCTCTCCTGAGGGCTGAGATTGCACACATAGGTTACCACCCACAGATCTGCATATTTTACTCAAGTGCTACCCTGTACTTGCTGCAGTTCTAGAAGGCCTGTCGGGTCCCAGCATCCAAGGGCCAGCCCTGGCAGTGAGGAGTGGCATATGGTTTGATAGCCATTGTTGCTTGGCAAGTTTAGCTTTCTTTTCTTTTCTTCCTTTCTTCCTTTCTTCTTTTCTTCCTTCCTTCCTTCCTTCCTTCCTTCCTTCCTTCCTTCCTTCCTCTCTCTCTCTCTCTCTCTCTCTCTCTCTCTCTCTCTCTCTCTCTCTTTCTTTTTTTTAAAGACTTATTTATTTATTTTATGTTTGTGAGTACACTGTAGCTGTACAGATGGTTGTGAGCCTTCATGTGGTTGTTGGGAATTGAATTTTAGAACCTCTGCTTGCTCTGGTCGGCCCCCCTCGCTCAGTCCCTGCTTGCTCTGGCCCAAAGATTTATTTATTATTATACATAAGGATACTGTAGCTGTCTTCCAATGCACCAGAAGAGGGCATCAGATCTCATTACAGGTGGTTGTGAGCCACCGTGTGGTTGCTGGGATTTGAACTCAGGACCTTGAGCAGTCAGTGCTCTTACCCATTGAGCCATCTCACCAGCCCCTGCTTTCTTGTATATAGAACACAATGATGCTTTCCCATGTGTATTTATGGAAAATATGTGTGGGCTTTTTTGACAAGCAGGCCAATGAGGGTGAGTGTCACCTGTGTGTCTAAAGTGGGGGATGCTCATAAAAGTTGCGCTGGGGTCTCCTAGGTTCTTGCTAGCTCAGAAAGTGGGAAACACTTTTCCAGTGCAGACATAACATCTTCCTGCTGCTCTTTAAGTCTGTTTTTACATTGTTCAAGCTTCAGTGGAAAACAAGACCAGCTGTTCATGAGGAGACCTTCATTTTTGGAGACCTGGTGCTTGTAAGGAGAACCAGGCCTGGCTGGGACTTCTTTTTCTGGACCAATGATTCTCAGCAGGGGTGATTCTATACCCCATGGGACACCTGGGAAGGTTCAGAGATATTTTTGGCTGTTGAAACTGAAGACAGAATTCATGTAGTAGAGCAGAGCCACTTTGAGAAGTCCCATAATGCACAGAGCAGTTCCTTACAGCAAACAGTCATGCAGAGTTCATTGTTCTGAGCTAAATTTAGCAGAGTAATGAGCACTCTACTTTGTTCATTAGTAAGAAACCTAATTTCTTAGTTTTGAGATCCACATGACATTGTTGAGGAAGCCTTTTCTAACCAGACCACCACACACCTATATGGATGTCACCACCATCACAGATCTTCCACAAGCAGCACTTTGCTGGCATATACTGGACACATAATAAAAGACAGGTAGATAAAAGCAGAGCTATGAGGCCCAGTGACAATGTTCTGGGCTTCCTCACCTCCCTCACTGGATACATCCAGCCAAAGAGGTCTGAGAGATATCTAGGGGCATCTCGGTAGAAAGAAGGAGAGTCAGTGTAAAGGCATTTGATTCTTGTTCCACTCTTTCACCGTCTACACCAAGAGTTGAAGTTTATTTTCATTTGTTGCTTCACACTGACAGGACCATAGTTCGGTTTCACTTAACTGCCTGAAGTGTAAAGATGGAACAAGCAGACCCAATTTCAGACCTCCTAGACCACCAAGCAGAGCTATTAAAGCGAACAGGAGAAACAGAGATCAGGGCTCAGGTACCTACTGATTGCTGTGCTGCCTCTTCAAGCCTATCTCCCATGTTCTACAAATCCATCTCAGCCTTACCCTGGCTTCCGCTCACTGCCAGAGAGAGTACCATGGTTACCAGCAGGTTCCAGCTCTTCGTGGATGACTGGAAACCGTATAGCCAACACTTAAGTGCAGGGATGGCAGACATGGCGGCTGACCTTGAAGCTTTGCCTCTATTTTTTCCCCTGCATCCTCGATACCTAGGACAGCAGCAGACTCACGATAGGTGCCAAGCATGATTCTGCTGACACTTTCAGGCTGGCTGTCTCCTTGTCTGGAGGATGTTTTCTCTCTTGGATAGCCCTATTGCTCACTCTCTCACCTCGTTCAAGCTTTGCCCAATGCCATCTTCTCCATCAACTCCCGTTCAGCAGCAGCAATGTACATCAATCTAGTGCATCTCAGTTTTTGGTTTCTTCCAAGCAGTGAGTAGGTCTCCCTTCAGAACCGTTGGCTTCTCCCTCTAAAGACTAAGATGTCAGCCTGATTTTTGCACTCTTACTTCCTCAGTTTCTGAGTACTAGGTGCTCGGCAAAGGATGTGCACACAGAGTGTCAGTTTCACGGCCTTTCTTAGTGAGAAACTGGGTCTTTTCCTCTATACTGTATCATTAGTTGGACCCTCCTGTCAATCCACCCTATGTTCCCATATCAAGTCAGTCCCCAGTATTCATTAAGGAAGCTTCACTATGGACTCCATAGCATGGTGACAGAGTCATGGTAGGCAGCTACTCATGTCATTACTAACACTCTGTCCACACAGGCAGATACAGGGCCCCAAGTCCTGGCTTAAGGGCTTTACTGTGCTCTGAATAGAAGCTTCTATTTCACTCTTTACACAGGGAAGCTGAACAATTCCCCCCTACCCCTAAACCAATATACAAGGTAAAAAATGGAATTTTCTACCCACAAAATACCCTTTATGGCGTCTTCTGTGACCCTGAACCTTCCTCACCTTCACCCCCAAACTCCTTTTATTTCAGGAAAAGAATGCACTATGCATTGTCGTCTGGCTTGTAAAAATAAACACACTGACTGTTTTTCCCAAATAACTTGGCCTAACCGTGTTCCCGAGGAGCTGGTCTCCTGAGAGGTACAATCTGACGGGAGATCTATGCTGTGGTCCAGGCTCCAGAAGCCTGCTGAGGTCAAGTTACACACTACGCAGGGTCTGGATTGGAAATGAGGAATGTCTCTTGATTCTGTAGAATCAGATGTATCCTTGTGGGTGGTGAATTATCTGTATATGCTGACTCGTGGGAGAGCATGCATCAGCAGGAATTTTTCTGTAAAAAATCTTACAAGCTTATTGAGAAACTGGAAAGAGATGGAGTGCTCATGCCAAAATTAAATGATGTCAATCTGAAATAATTGGATATCAACTATCTATAAAATCAAGCCATCAATTAATAATATTTGGAGATATTGAGACTTATTTTTTTTAAATGATTAAATACAGAGTCAATAGAATTAAGTCTGGTTGATGTTATTAGTAGTGATTTCTATTTATTGTGATAAAATTTTGACATTTAATTGTGTTTATTTACTTAGTTGTGCTAGGGACTGAATGAATCCAAGGCCTCAGATATGCTAGCGAAGTGCTTCTCTACTGAGCTTCATTTCCAGCTCTCTTGACTTTTCCAAACAGACAATAGAGTACACAATAAAATTAAATTATTTGGCCTTTATTTTTAGCAACAAACTTAGTTTAGCAACAAACTTGCTTTATCAGCATCAGCATGTATTATGTGAAATTTTGTTATTTTGTAAATAACTGTTAACTAGATTTACTACCAGAGAAATAGCACTCAACACGCAAACTTCAAAACACTGAGACAACTAATTTATTTTAATCATTATTTCATCACTTAGAGCCAATTAGAAAGTATAAACACTTGGCATTTGCTGTCATGTTTTCAGTTAGAAGGTGGCTGGAGCGGAATGTGGTCTCAGATGCTCCACTGATGGTCCTCATTTTCTTGCGACAATGGTGAGAGCAGCCTGTGCTCACTGCACACTTAGTAGCTCTCACAGAGGACATCCTGTGGGCCAGGCTATGCTTTCCAGCAAAACCAGGCTATGAAACCCAAGAAGGAATCTAACCCACCAACCCATGGACTGTGGTAAAACTCAACGCCCATTCTGTACCAGCTTGTGGTAGTGATCTTGTCCTGCCTTGTGGGGCTGTGTGTGACTGCAACACACAGTGAACAGAGTCTAGCTCAGGAACAATCAGTAGGATGTGCACTTCCAGAGGCAAGATTGCAGTTTGCCTCCTCGGCCAGCCTACTGTATTATCTCCCATGTATGGCAGCTCAGTGGATGCAGGAGCCCTGGTTCGCTTTACCCGGCTGCGGTACTGGAGTTACAATGCTGACTTCTGCGTGAAGTGCCTGACACATGCTCTATGGACTGTAAACCAGGCCTCCATGTCATTTCTGAGAACCTTTCCTCAACTTATTGTTTCTTACCTTTTGCTGGGGAAGCAATTACTTTGAGGAAGCTATTTCAGGCTTATAGTCTTGAGGTAAAACAAGAGCAGCCTCAGTTTTGCATAATATCCTACAGACAGTTGAGACACAGGAACATAAAGACTGCAGGAGATTCAGAGCAGAGAGGCTCTCTGCTTACATTGTGGGTTGTTCTAGAACATGTAGGCTGCGCCCCCTTTGGAAAACCTCTGTCTCCAAAAATATTTGCAGCATGGTTCATAACAGTAGCAAAATTATAGTTATGAAGTAGCAACAAAAATAATTATTTTATGGTTGGTGGCCACCACAACATGAGGAGCTGTATTAAAGGGCCATGGTGTTTGGAAGGGTGAGAACCGCTGCTTCAGAGGAATTCAACTCTAGATCTACTATTCTCATGACCATGGAGGTATAATGGTCACTGTGTGGAAACCTAGACAAATTATCAGCGCATTATAAATCAAAGCAGGCCTGCACCTAGCAAAATGCCTTTACTTCCTGGTCACACTTTTAAAAACTAGCCTGGAATTCCCATACTTTATACTTGAGATCTCTACCCTTGAGAATTGTTAGCAGGTAATGGGTGGTAGTGGTGGTGGCGGTACTGGTGGTCCTGCTGCTGGTGGGGGGGGTGGTACTGATGGTGGGGGCACTGGTGGTTCTTCCTCTGCTGCTGCTAGTGGGTAGGTGGGTGGGTGGTGGTGGTAGAAATGGACCCAGACCGTCTCAGACTCTGAGCAGACTCTGGCTATGGGGAAGGTCATCCCTTTCTACTCAGCCCGACAAAGCAGAAATTTAGAGTCCTTGAGTTGCATAAGTAGAATCTCAAATCCCCCCTCTAATTTCAAGAGGTTTAAGGAATGAGCAGACAGAGAACAGGCCTGATGGCAGAGGCAGTGGATGCTGGTGACAAGGGCCTGCAGCCCAGGCCACAGCCCTGAGGACTGTTCCCCACCCCCCAGCATGCTCACACAGACCGTGATTCAAGGGCTTAAACTTTACCATTGCTCTGGAGTGCCCCATCCTACTCCACCCTACGCCACCCCAGAACAAATCTTAAAGGTCCGAAGCATCATAGAGTTGGGGAAAACACTTCCTTATGAGGAGACCACGAGCCAGGCTGAGGGGTGAGTGTAGGGGAGAGTGAGGCAGAGCAGTTGTGACAACTGATGGAGAGACCAGAAAGCTTTGCAAACACTGGTTCACAGAGTAGCAATTAGTATCCACCACCCACCAATTTTCCTATCTTGAATGCTTTAACCTTTGAAACAAAAACCACTTGAATTCTTACATTGCTCATATAACTCAGCCACAAGAGGGTCTGAGTTTAGAATAAAGTTTTCCACTGAATGAGGACACAGGCAGGGGACTGGGAACCTGACCACTATTCCTGGCTGTTCCTTCACCAGCTATGGGAATGCTGGTAATTAGCTTCATCTTACATTTCATCCCCAACCCCTTTTCATCTTACATTTCATCCCCAAACCCTCTTAAAAAGATTATCTCTACACCTAGAAAAACAAAAACAAACAAACTTCATGTTAAGTAAGGCAGTGTCTTGAGGCTTAAGACAAGGAAAGTTTAGGTAAACATACTTTAAAAACACTTAAATGCAACACTGTAGCAAATAGAGGAAATACTCCTAAAGATGTCCACAGACTAATGCCTAGCACCTCTGAATAGATTACATTAGATGGCAAGGGGTATTTATGGTTACCAGTTGGATAAGGGTTGGCAATCAGTGATCATGGATTATGTGGGTAGATCTAATCTAATCACGAGCACCCTTTAAAAAGTGGAGAGAGAGGCAAAATGTCAATACATGGACTGAAGGTGGAAGAGAATCACCAGCCAAGAAATGCAGTGGGAAAGGCGCAGAAATGGATTCTCTTTGTTCTGGGGCCTCTTGAAGGATTCTTGCATTTACCCCAGTAAGGCTCATCTTGACCTCTAACTTCTCATGTTGAGGTAGTAAATGTGTTTCAGACATTCAATGTGCTGTAATTTAGCAGTTAGGAAGCTAATTTAGCAAATGAGGCAACCAGAATTCTATTCAAACGATGGTGTCATTGCCAGTAGTGTTCACATCACTGTCACAGGTCCCCATTATCATCAAGGCTCTTCTCAAATACAGCCTGGGAAGATCCCTAGCCATATGTAATTTTGCCAGAATTCTCAGAAAGCAACCAGATGGTCTGGAGGGATTTTACCGTTATAAGTACTATCATCAGTTTTTTCTGAAGATACTGACTGCACTGTTCCCTTTGTTTATTTATCTTACAAACTCTTTGTTCCTTGTACAAAACTGCACTTCAGAGTTAACCAGTATCTAGCATAAGAAGCTTATTTAAAATACCTTTGTGAACACAGCTAACATATATAGACCCTAATCCTGGTTTATCCAACTATAACGTGCATGAATTAGATAGCCTACCAGTTTACTTGGTAAAATATTTTGTACCGAATTAGATGCTGCCTGTTAGATTTGTTCAAGTCTTAAGAATGTTAAATTTAATGTCCTATTTGATATACATTCTATGACTTAGAAGAAATAAGTTTTGTGCCTATTTACTAATAAGTTAGGCATTTGGATACAGCTTTTACAGTTTAAGAATAATGTAGATACATAAATTATAATTATGCAAATAGTAGCACTTAATGAACTTTCAAAAAATGATTGTATCCTTAGGACCTTAATAAAGAATATCAGAGCCCCCAAAGCATCCTCAACAGTTCTTCGATTGGTTTCATTCAAAAGGTAACCATTATTCGGAGTTTTGTGGTTTTATGTTAGTCTTTTACAGTATTGAGGATTTCCTTTTTAACATCTTAATTATTTAGCTATGTAATTTATACTCCTTGTATTTAGCTTCTTTTAACATAATAGTTGAAGGATTCATTCTCAATGGCTTTTTGTAGCTGGAATTCAGAATTTTTTATTGCATACTATATGAATGTTTAACATCCTAATTTATATACTATACTATTGTTGGACATTAGAGATTATAATAACATAGATTTTGCTTCAAAAGTATTTTTTATAAATATGATGCACTTTATTTTGTCTCGCTGAATTTGGTATTTCTAGCTAATTTGTTGTGAATATGCATAGTTCATATTTTCTATCCAGGAGAGAAAAAGTCAACAAGCCTACCACAGATCTCTGAACACTACATCTTTAGTGCATGCCAAGGGATTTTAGAATCATTTGTTTCTATATAAGCAAGGAAGGCTGAAAGGGCTGGGTTTGGAGGCCTGTCACAATACCAGAACTGTATGGTGCATATGTAAAAGAGGCAAGAAATTATGAGTAGGTGTCCAGGACCTACCTGTGTGACCTTCAGAAACTGGATTTGAAAATACAACCAGGAGGACAGAAACCCAAAATCCCAGGAAAGAGAAGGCCACAACATACTACAAAGCTGTAGAATTTGATAGGATTCTCCTTATCTCTTCTCTTGTTTGACCTGTTTTATAAACAGAAGCGTCAGATTTGTTTGTCGGAGGTGGGGCAGGGGTAGGTTTGATGCTTGAGTAATTACAGAACATCTTAAAAGCAATGCCTGTTGAGATGCTGTCTCTGGGATGGATGTCTCTAGCTCTGAACCATGCGAGGCCCCGCAGACACCCCTTAAGGGAGCTGAGCTGCCTCCAGAGCCAGTAGCAGTGGACACTCAGCCCGTTAAGCCATCTGTCTCAGGGCAGCAGGAAAAACAAAAACAAACAAGCAAATGAACAAACAATCCGAGGAAGAGCCACAGTTGACACACAGCCTCATTTGACATGTCCACGCTCTCCCAAGGAGTTAGTACAGCCCAGGAAATGGTCTGGCATCACAGAGTCTCTAAGTGTGTGAGTGACCTGTGCTTTGCATGGAGAATGGTTTCTGGCTGCCAGCTGTGGCAGGGCGGTTCTGAGTTCAGAGCTCCCCTGAGCAGTCACTCTTACTAAAGCAGCTTGCCCCGTGGAGAAGCTGTGAAAATATGTGCATCTTTCCTGAGCTCCAGAAGAGATGGGACAGGCTCGGGAGAATGTATTCACAGGGGAAATGGGCCTGATCTATGTGCTTTGTATGGTATTGAACGCGTAGGAAGAAGGTGGAAGGATTAAGTTTTGGATAAGGAACTCACACATAGGTCATCATGACAAAATAAAGTCCCCATTTCTCCTGTAGATGAAGACCATGAACAGATAATTTCTATCCCCAAATTAGATAGGCTGGAAAGCATGTTTGAGGCAGTTTAGTGATTTTAGACTTTTTCTGGGTAGGTTTTCTAGCAGAGGCTTAAAAATGTAATGCAGCTAAAAAAGAGTTTGTTACGTCCCAAACCCAGACAAATGGCTGAGATGTCTATTTAACACATCAAAGCAAGCAATGGCAAAAAGAACAATGTTCTCCCTGTGTCCCTCAGGCCTTACCTATTACAAGGTATGGCTGGCATACCCATCCCCTACCCTAAACTTCTCCAGCCCAGTATTGGGCTTGGCTTCCATCACCCCAGGTGTCCTTCCCTATATACTATGTAGCCATTCGGTTACCTGCCTCTTCAGGCTACTCCCCTCGTGTCCAGTCTATTGGCCCAGCTACCCTCTTGGTAGGCAGCTGCTCTCCCCTCTCCCTTCTTCAGCTCTCTTCACATGGCTCAGGGTCATGTCCTCTCAGGACACTCCCAGATGTCTCTGCTTCTGGCTATGATCTCTCTTTTCTATCTACAACAAACCTTCTCCACCATATCTAGGAATAATCATGTCCTTTTTCCTTTCCTTTGTATTTCTGTCTTTCATCTGGTGCTGAAACTTAGGACCAGTCATATTTTTTCCTTTTCCTTTCTTTCTTTCTTTCCTTCTTTCTTTCTTTCTTTCTTTCTTTCTTTCTTTCTTTCTTTCTTTCTTTCTTTCTTTTCATTCAGAATTCAGCCAGAATATTTGTTCTGGTTGCAGTAAAGATCCTGGATTAGCCCTGCATAGTTTACACAAGTTTGCCCTCTTCTAGCATGGCAAGACCCCTTAGGACAGACCCCAAGGTAAGTACCATGAATCTCTCAGGGTTTCCAGAAACGTAGTTAGCACATTAGCTACTCCAGCCTTCTTCACTGTGGATGTCAGTATAGGCAAGGCAAAGTGACTTCCCATACAAACTGAAAAGGAAGGCCAGGGCCAAAGAAATGTTGCCACAGTGATTTAATCAATAAGTTCAATGAATCTTGAAAGAACTCCAGGGCCAGCAATCCCAGGCCTTCAGGTAAACACTGCCCATAGCTAGCCCCTGCTGTGGTGACTTGGAGGTCAACGTCCCCAGGCTTTGGGAATCTCAGTTCTAAGAAGCAAAGCCACAGCAGGACTTTCCAGACTGACTGGTGTGCTGCAAAATGATCGGATGGGGGTGGAAGAAGCAGTTCCAGCTCTGCCTGTAACAATGTCCTCCCAAGAAACATTCAGTGTAACCTCCCTGTGAGAGGGCTGACTCTTCAAATCCTGCCTGTTTCAGATAACCACACCTCTCTGCCCACCTCCTGCTAATTGCCACGCCTCTGTCCAAGTTCCAGTGACGCCGGAGGTCCCGCCTTCAGAGACTGAAGAAAAATTTGCTGATTGGTCCAGGTTGCTGATGAACTTGTGGGAGGGGTTTTGCCTTACTTATCCTACCTGTTTGCTTGTAACGAGAGAGAATTGAATGAAAGATGGCTGGGTAATCACACATCCATGTCGGCTAATTTTTAAGAGCCCTTCCACGTGGTTAAAGGTAACACAACATGGCTTGCCAGGTCCTTGACTCCATATTCCAAATAACCCATTCATATCGTTGCTGCTGGACAGCAACAATTCAGGTGTAGAAATGGCAGCAGCCCAGTGAGAAGTGGAAAGCACATCACAGCTGACCCAGGCTTCAGACCCAGGCCAACTGGGGCTGGGCGCCTAGCTGCCTGTAGCCACCCTGGGAAGAGGTCTTTAAACTTCCCAGCTCTCAAGCCTTTCCAGGAATCATAATGAAAGCATCAAATTATTAGGGTTGCCCTGAATTATCTGCGTTAGGCATAATGCCTACTATTGCCATAAATAAGTGAGGTGAGAACTCTGCTGTGGAATCAGACAGGAGTCTGCACCAGGAGAAAGCAGGAGACAACACTACATGATACCAGCAGCCAGACAGCATCTCTGTAGGTCTGGAAATAAGACTTTACAAACCTCAGCCATTCTCAACCTGTGCACAGGTCACGATCTCTTTGGAGGTTTGGCTATCAGATATCCTGCATATCAGATATGTACATTATGATTCATGACAGTAGCAAAATGACAGTTACAAAGCAACAGCGAAATAATTTTAGGGTTGGAGTCACCACAACATGAGGAACGGTATTAAAGGGTCGAAGCATTAGGAAGGTCGGGAACCACTGATCCAGATGGTCAGGGAGACAGTCCACCCTAACCATTTGCATCTTACCAGGATCACATTTTTTTTCCTCTTTTCTTCCTCTTCCTGATCAAGTGTAAACAAAATCCAGATTGTGGTCTGTTGAAATGACCATGTCAGCTGGGAATTGATTTCCTTTTGCAAAAATGGTTCCAGCACACCAAGTTTCTGGGTCATTTCTTTGCACTTCAGTGACAGCAAACTCCAAATTATTTATTCCTCTCTGACTGTTGCTCTCTCTGCACCCACCAGTGACTACAGGTACCTAAGGATCTACTGAGCAGAGTATTGGAGTGTTTCACACAGGCTGCACAGCATCTGTGGCACATCCGATGTAATTAATGTTTCAGTGAATCAATTAAAGTATATGGAAACCTAACTTCTGAGACCGTGTTTTGGTAGGTATTTATGAACACGGTTATGTTTCTTCTCTAGAGGCATCTCCTGCTCCCTCCCTGCGTGATCCTTTAATGGACTAAGAGAGGTCTCTGAACTTGGGATAAATGTGGTTGATCTGGATAATGGGAGCACGACAGGCTTCCTTCCGTTGCTAGGCAGAAGACTGGACGGCAGACAGGGTCCTGTAAATTTGGGCCAAACTTTCACACATGCTCCTTTTACTTATAAGATGTGCCAATAGAAATACAGAGACACATCCCAGTTGCTCCCAACATCCTCAGAGATCAGAAGCGAGTCTGATGAGTACATTCCATCCTCTTTACCCTCTAGTTAATGAACTTCAGGAAAGTTTGCCCACACCAACACTTCATAAACTGCTGGGTTTAAAATTTTTTTCTTGAAATTTTTAGTTTTATGCATTTGGATGTTTTGCTTCCAGTATGTCTGTGTACCACATGCATGCCTGGTACCCACAGAGGCCAGAACAGAACAGGGAGTTGGATCTCCTGGATCTGGAGTGCAGAAAGCTGTGAGCTGGTATGTGGGTTAGGAATCAAACCCAGATCCTCTGGAAGAGCAGTGGTTGTACATCAATCTGTTTTTCTGGCCCCTGGTTTGTTTTGTTAGCTGCCACTATCAAATATAGCTAAGCATTAATACAGAAAATAGTGTTCCAAAGGTGAAAGGGATAACATTTTTTAGTACAATCGCTTCTTTCTTTCTTTCTTCATTCCTTTCTTTCTTTCTTTCTTTCTTTTTTCTTTCTGTCTTTCTTTTTCTATATATTTTTTTGAGACAAGATTTCTCTGTGTATAGCCTTGGCTATCCTAGAACTCACACTGTAGACCAGGCTGGCCTTGAACTCACAGAGATCCACTTGCCTCTGCTTCCCAAGAGCTGAGATTAAAGGTGTGAGCCACCACTGACTGGTATACAATCATTTCCTAATGTCTTACAGAAATGCTTTTGAAAATACCAATAAAATCCTTATACTGGTGAGTAATTGCCTTAGAAATGTATTAGAAAGCACATCACCATTGCTCTGAAGCCAGTTACAATGGCTCTTGTTTGTAATCCCAACATCAGGTGGCTGAGTCAGGAGGCTTGCTATGAGTTGTACGTATTTCTAAAAATGTCATTTAGTTGATGTCTTATCCAGATTATTTTCCTGATTGTCAGATCACCAGGGGCCATGTTTCTTTGGGCTTATTTTAATAATTTGTTTCACCCAGAGTTCTTGGCTGCAAATGATAGAAGTCTAACACAATCTAAAGAAAGAAAGAAAGAAATTACTGATTTCTTTGCCAATACATGAGCAAAAGTGGGTGAGGAGCTGGTCTGGGGAACTTACATCCAAAGAACCTGATAATTCCATCTCTCTCTCATCTCAGCATCTTGGTTTTATAGCCATGGACATTTCTGGACTTATAATTATACTTTCAAGAAACATAGGCAAGGTCTTTTAACAGGTTCCAACTAGAAGAAATTTTATAGAAGTGTTAGGATTGGACTGGCTTGGGTCATCTTCCATCCCAGTCTTCTCTCTTAGGCAAGAACACACAAGTGTATGTGATTGGCATCCCTGTAGGGGTCTAACTAGAAGGAGGTGAGGCCTCTGAATGAAGGGGAGAATGGCTGTTCTTCATGCTCACTGTTCCTGTGGATCACACTGGACTGTGCTGTGAGGTGACAGCAGTCATCATTGCCACATCCAGAAACCAGACAGAACCCATTTGTCACCAAGTCTTCATGTACACATTTGCAGGTACTTGTTAACAGATGAACCGGTAAGAATTGCAAACTGGTAGGACTCAACTCTTTGACTTTTGTTTCTAATTGACTAAACTCTGCACTGCAGGTCTCTCCTAAATACATCTTTATGTCTTTTCATCCAAAGTCTGGAATCTGCCTGTGGCTGCTGGATGCACCATGATGTCTCAGTGTTACTGATTATCACAGGCAATAATAAATACATTTCTGTATAGATTGAAGACTATAAATGAGGATTAAGTCCCTATTACCTAAAGTAGAAACTATTCCACCAGAACTGATCTAAAGGGCTGGGTTTGTGTTTCTAAGACCCCTGGTGATTCCATCTGGCTTGGGCTTTTCACCAGTTGATCCTTGCCCTGGGTGTAGCCCCACCATCTCGGAAATGCTGACTACTCATGTACTATGTTGACCACATGATTCTTAAGAAGCATCTATCACAAACAGATGTGAATCTATCTCCCCCTGCCTGACTCTAGCCAATCCATGACTTATCACCTCTAGGAACACAAGCATTCCTTTGAAGATTACTGGGCAGTGTGTGTGTGTGTGTGTGTGTGTGTGTGTGTGTGTGTGTGTGTGTATGGGGGGAACATTTGATATAATCACAAAATAAAGTGTGGAGCCTGTCAAAATGACCGAGTGGCTGGCTGCAGCTCTAGCTGGAGGACTGAAAGTGACCTCCCTGGCACATTCATCTTATCTACCATGTATGCTACAGAACAGGAGAGTCTCCATAGTCTCTGTATGTTTCAGGTGCTAAAGATGCCCTCATTGATCAGCTTCAGATACATGGTTTACAGAAACAGGATTTCTGAGTTACTGGGTGCTGTCAGGTTCCCAGCTCTGCTTCACAGTGATGGTAAGAACTTGAGCAAGACTCAGTAGGCACCACTTTCGTAACTGTTGAGTGAGGCGTATGGCTGGGCTTTTTTTTTTTTAAGTGATGAGACAACATAAGCGTATCACCTACCACAATGTTTCATGATGGAAGCAGGGATAATTCTAAATAAAACCTGGAGTCATGTAGATTAGGGTGGCAGGTCATCCAATGCTGCATGTATTAAAATGTGGTCCCTACCTTGTGGTGTCCTTGAAAAGTGATGGGGGTCTTTATAAACTGAGGCCTAGGAAAAGGAGATTAGATCCTTGGGGGTTGACCATCCTTGAAGGAGATTTTGAGACTTCTCTCCCTGTACATTTCCTTCTCTGTCTGTTGGTTGCTCTGAGGCCAACAGGCTTTTCCTACCACATGCTCTGCTGAGTTGTTCTGTGCTGCCACAGGTCCAAAGCAGCAGGGCAAACAACCAGGGATGAACCCTCTGAAACCATGAGACCTAGATCTTTCATCCTCCAAAGTATTCATGTTGAGTACTGGGTCATAGCTGTGGAGAGCTGACTAAAGCTGAGAATAATGAGATTTTCTACCCCAGAGAAAAGGCTAGGTGTTCTTTACTTCACAAGTTGTACTGGTGGAACATCAAGAAGAGAACCATCAGACAGGTGTACCTTCACAGGGTCTGATACCTGCCTAGAAGAGCTGAGGTAATACATGTGCACAATACTAACCCCAGAGGAAAATGGCAGAATTATAGCTGCTGACTATGTGTGTGAAAATAGATCATCACTAAAAGGTAGGTTAATGTGCTCCACACTACAGACTTCACTGGGGGAGGAATATTGTCAGCACATTGTTCTAACCCCAACGTCTACACCAGTGTTTGGCTCTTACTGAATGGTCAGTAAATGCCTATGGAGTAAATAGACAAGAGAATTATTTCAATAACTAGACCTGAGTTTAGACCTCAGCTTAACAGCTCTAGAATCCTGGTAGGTTTTCTTATCTCCTCTGAATGCCAGTTGCCTTATCTGGCAATCAGCTCTCAGCCTTGTCTATGACATTTGGTTATTATGCACATAAACAATACAGTTTATCTGAAAGGAATTGACCTGTAGCAGGTACGTGAGAAAAGGGAGTAAACAGGGAGCCATCGAGAACTGGAACTTGAGGATGAGTACAGACTATGGCAGGTGGATGACCTGTTTGGCATTCATCTGTATGTCCCTTAACTCCAGCTGCAAACAGTGCCCATGAAAGTAGGATGAATGGGTACTTTTCTCCCCTGCCATAGTAATCCATGGCACATGCTCCATTGCTGTTAACAAGATCAATAAACTTGCCACATTCAGGAATAGACAATTAACCCCTTTTACAACACTTCAAGTCACAGGCTTCTCTATTTTATATGGCCAAGAAGGCTTTTCTGAACACATGGTCTTATTATTACTCACGCTACTCTCCTGAGGGGAAAAAACCCCAGCACTAATAATTTAGCACCTTCTAGATGCTGTCCATTATTACTGGTTTTTCAGGGAAGCACTGCGTGGCAGCTGTCTCTGCAAGGGCCACCTCTTAGCTGGCTCTCCAAGCTGCTTCGTGGAGCACTGCTGTCTTTAGTCCTGCCCACCTTTCTGCATGTTTTATGGTTTACAGCTGTGGTGAAAAACATTCTGAGGCTGGCCCAGAGTTATTCCCATTTTGAATGTTTTTTTTCTAAGCTGAATAAACACATCTACAAAGACTGAAGGCACCAGCCATGTTAGGAATAGGAAGAGTGGACCCTGCTCTGGAAGGGGAACATTCTTCTAAAGGACACTTAGTTGTGACGAGAGCGCCATTGTTAAATCCAGCGATGACTATGGGTTCAGGAGCCCCCCCCCCAGTGGGTTCCATGGCACCCAACCCTAGAACTCTGTCACAATGCTGCCCCAAATCAGTTCCCTCCTTGTGGTATTCCTTAACACCTGTAGTTAAGCTCCACCTTGTCAATGCGAAGTCTGGGAAGTTGTAAATGCACAGCCGATGCTATCTGTTGTGCTTTTACATCCTGCACATGCTCATTTAAAAGGTTTTGGCAAATGAATTCAGATAAAGCAAGTCTTTCTCCCAAATTCAAGCCAATGTGTAATTTTTTACGAGGTTTGTAAAGCTGCAGCAAAACGATTTCTTTAAAAGGGAAAGACTTCCTTCCTCAGGCTTGCTCACTTCGTTGATTTTGGCCAAGGCTGCCTAGCGAGTGACTAGTATGCTATGAGAAAGATTATTCATACAGTGATTTGGAACGGCGAGGGATCAGAGAGTGTTATAAATCTCTTCTCATGACATTCCTGAGAAGTTTGCCATCACTGGAATAAGGCAAGTTTGGAAGCCAACACCTGCGCAGCCAACTGCAGGGGGAGGGGCGTTGAGGGCCTGTCTCCAAGTTCTACTTCAAAGTCAGTGGCATGCAGAGCTTTGGTTGGCTGCAGGTTATTGGGGTGATGGAGGAAGAGTATAAGCAATGTTTGTAGACGCATCAATTGGCAGCCTTTTGAAACTGATATGCTTGGCTCATCCTCGCCTAGGGTCAGTGCTCCCTGAGCACTACCTCCCAGAGCCACGTGCAAATGTTAGTGGGTGCTTCGTCTCCGTCACTTTCATGATTTCAGTCACTGGTCCACTTCTGCTTGTTCTAACTCTGTGGTCCTAACCCTAAGATGCCGGAAGGTTGTACAAACTATATTTGGACAACAATTATTTTAATGGGAAAAATACTTGGTAGATAGGCTCCTTCAGACTTATATATTTTTCCTTGTAGGACTGCCAGTAATAATGGTTTCCTTCATAGCTGTAAGTGCAGAGGGACAAGCACACAGGGTCACTGTCTGTCTAACATTGGACCACTAGACTCTGTATGTCGAACCTTGGCTCTGAGAAGTCACATCTTCTCCAGGCACTGAGTTGACCAGCATGGCAGTGTGCAAACATCTTAGTCCTCTTTATCTTTCACTATTACAGAAAAGGACAGTGTCACTCAAACGAGGCAGATGGTGCTCACATGCTAGATCTCTTTTCTATGAGTGTTAATGATGTAAAGTAGACTTCATGATGCTATTCTTTTTGTTTAAGAAAGAAAATTTCAAGCTATAAGAGATGTGGCTTTTTCTTTCTTGATGATTAGGGTCTCAGTTCTTTGGACCACAGTTTCTGTATTTAAGATCCCAGTCTATATTTAGGTTTTCTTCTGGAATGTCTGACACAATTATCACCATGCCCTAAGAATATACTCTATCTTGATGGCTTTGATAATCCTGATGAAATGTTTTAGTTTTCCTTCTACATTCCAAGTCAAATCAAATAGATTTGACTTCACACCTTACATTGATTGAGGGATGACTTATTACATGCTCCAGTTATACTCCCCAGCTACTCTGGATCTTCCCCATCTTGTGACTACTATCCTGTGCCATGTTCCTGCTCTCAGAAGGGACCTGTGTGACCTGTAGTTAGAAGAAATACTAAATGAGTCATTCTTCATTTTAACCCCTTATCTGTCACCCTGTCTGTCCTTTTTCCTCCAATTATCCTAGAAGAGGTTTTTCTCTTCTTCTTGGAGTTGAACCCCTCTGTTTGGGCCCATTAGTTTCCTCCCATTGTCTCTTCAATTTTAATTCCATAAATATTGTCTCTCTCTCCTCTCTCTCTCTCTCTCTCTCTCTCTCTCTCTCTCTCTCTCTCTCTC
>JADRCD010236761.1:57666-81220 GCA_019843815.1 Montemys delectorum
CTCTCTCTCTCTCTCTCTCTCTCTCTCTCTCTCTCTCTCTCTCTCTCGGTATCTCCTAGGTGATTGGCCATGCCAAGATGAAGCTAAACATCACTTTTTCAACAACCAGCTGTCCAAAACTCACTGAAGTGGACAGTGAATACAAGTGTCATACTTTCTACAAGAAGCATGTGGCCACAGAAGTAGTACTGATGTTCTGGATAAAGAGTAGAAGGGTCATATGGTCCAAATCAGTGGTGGAAATGACAAATAAGGTTTCCTATGAAGCAAGGTGTCTTGAGCCATGGCAGAGTGCCCCTGTGATTGAGTAAGGGGCATTCTTGTTATAGACAAAAGAGAACTAGAGAGAGGAAGAACAAGTCTGTTTCAGGTACATTGTGGGTGCCAGTGTGAGAGGAAGATATTCCTGGATGGACAGATACTACTGTGCCTAGTTGGGGCTCAAGAGAGCTAGCAGAATCCAAAATCTTTTAAATTTCTCTGTAGAAGATGATGCCCGCTAATATGTCAGAAAGCCTCTAAGCAAAGAAGGTGAGAAGCCCAGGACCAAAGTCCCCAAGACTCAGTCTCTTGTTATTCACATGTGTGTAACACAAACGTCTACATATTGAAGACAAACAAGGGGGATGTTGCAGAATGTACAAAACTTTTGGCCTAGAGAATGAAGGAAGCCAAAGAAAACCAGCAGGAGCAGATTGCCATGAGATGGAGGCTGTCCTTGCTGGGAATTTCTAAGTAGCAAACAATGATCAGACCTCGAGTTAAAACTGCATGCCTGCTATTATTACCTCCAGTCATTTCCCACTTTATTTCAGCTCTGTTCTGGTGTTTGGCATCATTTCCCCTCTTTCCCTGAAATGGCCAGGCACAAGTCTATAAGGTAAGAGTCACAGTGTCTGTATTTAAGATCCCAGTCTATATTTAGGTTTTCTTCTGGAATGTCTGACACAATTATCACCATGCCCTAAGAATATACTCTATCTTGATGGCTTTGATAATCCTGATGAAATGTTTTAGTTTTCCTTCTACATTCCAAGAACTCGTTCCCCTTTGACCTGGAGTTATCTTCCTAATTCTGAATATTACCTGAGCCTCAAAGAGTGATTCTCCAGGCATCTTTGTATGCCACTGGGGAAGAGCTAGGAATTCCATCATCCCTCAACCCTCATCCTTCCAAGACTGCAAAGTCTTTCTACTAAGATGTGCATATGGCATCCCCTGTGCTGGTTTTGGTCCTTTGGGAATAATGAGATGCCAAGATAGAATTTAAAGCAGAAGTATACTGGAGCTAATGCTAGGCAGAGAAAGTAGAGAAAGAAAGCAGAGTAGAGAGAGATCCCATAGACTTTCACACAGTATTCTCTTCTCTGCTTTCTCTTCCTCACCATTCTCTGAACGCTGGTTTCCCAGAGTTTAACCCTTGGTTTCCATTTCTTCTCAGATTCAAGTTGCATTGTATATGAACCTCCCCATTGACTAATCACTACTAAAAACAAATGGCTCAAAGTGTCATTTCCAGCGTTTTCCTCAGGTTTTCCATCACAGAGGTAGGAATATGCCTGATATAATATTGATCTGATATAATAATAACTGATATAATAATAATTGAATAGTTAAGCCAGGGTTGGAGAGATGGCTCAGTGGTTAAGAATAGCAGGGGGAGGGGAGAGGGAACAGGTTTCTTTTTTCTTTTCTTTTCTTTTTTCTTTTTTCTTTTTTTGGAGGAGAAACCGGGAAAGGAGATATCATTTGAAATGTAAGTAAAGAAAATATCTAATAAAAAAAATGTCCTATGGGGAAAAAAAGAATACTTACTGCTCTTCTGGAGGACCTGAGTTCAGTTACCAGCACCCATGTGAAATGGCTCATAACTGCCTATAACTCCAGCTCTGGGGGAACTGGATCCTTTGGTTTCTGCAGGCACCTGCATTAGTGTGCTCATACCTAAATATCTAAATATACATACATACATACATACATACATACATACATACACACACATGCACACACCCCAACACATAATTAAAAATAATAAAATAATTGTTCAAAAATAGTTAAGCAATAAAAATGACTTTGTGTATATTTTTTCCTATATTTTGTTTTTTGTTTTGTTTGTTTTATTAATAGATTTCTAGAAAGGAAATGGTAACTGTCTTCATTTTGGAGATTAGAAAATCTAAGGTCTGTCACTTAGCCATTTCACTGAGATCAAGGCCAAAACCTATGGTCTCAGAGTTTGAATGAACTCACTAGGGCTGCCTAGCCTGTAGGTATAAGGCATGAGAAGGGGAGCCTCACCCTGGGCTGTCTCTACTAGACCACCTCCCGATGCTAAGCCATGACCTACAATGAGGGAGTTCCATCAGGCTGCTTCATGGGTGGAGGATTTAGAGTAAGCACTAGAGGGTAACTAATGATCTAACTTAATGGAAACCGCAGCGTAGTTTGGGATACAAAAAGGCAGTATAAGTAGCATGTGCTTTGTGTGACTTCTCAGAAGGCCAGGCGTGTAGGGGAATCCTAGCCAGAGTGTGAGCTGAAGTCAATTGTGAGTGAGAGTTACAGCCTTGGTCTCCCTGTGGCTTGGAAAGGAAGCAGGAGCCCTTCATGGTTGAGTCCCATTGTTCAATTCTTGAAAGACCTTACTGAAGAGCAAGTAAAGGGCACACGCTGATACATCTGGAGCTTGTCCTCTACCAGTTCCTTGGCCCAGGGCTGCTGCCATGAGCAAATGCCCTGTGATGTTTCTCAGCAAGCTGTGACATCTCTGCCTTCACCCAAGGAGAGATCTGGTTCTTGTTTGGACCCGAACCAAGAAGTGATTTTTCTGGCCAATGAGAGTTAAACATTTCACTTATTGCTTCAGCATGAAAAAGGTGTGTGTGTGTGTGTGTGTGTGTGTGTGTGTGTGTGTGTGTGTGTAGTTCAAAGAGGCAGAACAGCCAGGCAACAATTCTTAACTTAGGAAATAAAAGGAGGCATCTGAGATTTTATAGAATGTATTGATGGCAGCTGATTTCTAAGGGAGACAAAAATAGACCAGAGTTTCTTAGCCTGAGGAATAGTGACATTTTGGACTTGATAAGTCTTTGCTGTGAAGGGCTGTCCTAAGAGTGAGACTTTGTGCAGCATCCCGTTCTTCTACCAGATGCCAGCAACACCCCCATTCCAGTCATGACAATCAAGCAAGATGCCTCTGGACACTGTCAACTGTGCTCCTAGAGGCAAAACCATCCCCAAATGAGAACTACCAAAATAGAATAATAGGTTCCTTGAAAGAAAGAGCCAATTCCTATGCAGGAAGCAAAAGAAAAGAAGACACAGGATACGAATGATGCTCATGGGTACAGAACACAGAAGAGGCCCCCACATCCTGTGAGAACAGAGGGTCCTCCTAGTTAGCCAGCTTGGGTCTGATCTGAATCCACAATTGAGGAAAAATGGCATGAACACAGAAGGAAGCCCTCTCTAAAGTGAGCACACCCATATCTGCATCCTGTCTGCTGCATAGATCATGAGCCTTGCTCTCAAGCTAGTGCACGGCTTCTGCCAGTCCTCAGAGAATCCTTTCAAAAATAAAGACATTGTCGTCTCAATTCCTGGCCTGCATAGATTTCATTGAAAACTGTTATCAGTATCCTGGTATCAGAATGTAGGAAATTCGGGAAAGTTGAGACTGGCTTTCTTCTGGTTGGACACCTCACACATTTGCATGCTTATAAAGCCTTAATGTCAGGAGGGCTTGAAGAAGCCATCCCACAAAGTGTTCCAAATCTCCTGAATACCATCCTTGCAGGCGATGGCAACCAGTGAGATCCTACTGCAGGACAGTACTAGTCACTGGGAAGTTTCTATGTTGTGGGAGGTCTCCCGGTGGAACTAGGACACAGTTCTGTCCCCTGAAATGCGGACAGGTCTACTCCCTCATTCAAATGTCTGCGGTCTCTTTCAGCCACCTGGTCATCAGTCTTCTCATGCTAACCAGGCATTTCCAGTGCTCCCCGTCTCTGCTCATGTCAATTCTCCTTCCCCAGGATGAGACAGGATCACATGATAAGTGCTTTGCTGTCCTCAGAAATGACCCTAAGCCTTCACCCTCTCACTCAGGTCCCTTACTTCATGACAGACTTGTCCATGACCTCAGATAACAGCCCATTCTTCCCTCTCTCTCTTTTTCTCTGTGTCTCTGCTCTCAATACTTCTCCCAAACTTGTTCCTCAGGTTGTTTTATATTTTCTTCAATAGGATGGGTGAGGGACTGTCTCTACATGTCACTCTCTATCTTGTGTCCTTGCTCCCAGCCACTGTCCTCATCTAATAAGTTTATTTACAGGGGTAGATGGTGCATTTTAAAAACCAATTAACAAACATGGCCACACCTTGCCCTCAAGCCACTGCTATTGTCATAGTCCCCTTTCACATCTTAGCTCTACTGTGGATGTGGTGGCACATGTGAAAGTGTCACTAGAATCATTATTGTCATATGTTCCTTTTGCTCTTTGGGGTCCACTCACCTCACCCAGTTGGAAATCGATTTCTTTTTATAATACTAGATGCTCTTTTCTTAGCATGGCTTTCCTGGGAGAGGGAGGAAGAGAATCAGGCCAATTTCATATAGGTTGTTCAAGACGAAAAGGAGCTGGGGCTGGGGACATAGCTTGCCATGTAAGTGTGAGTTCAAATCCCCTAATAACCATATAAACGAAGAGCACAGTGGTGCTTGCCTGTAATCCCAACAAAGGGAGGTTCAGACAGGAGAATATATGGGGTTTTTTGGCCGCCTGGTGGGACCCAGCTAGTCATGCCCAGTCAGGGAGACTCAGCTTTAGTGAGAGACCCTGTCTCGAAGAAAGTAAAGGGAGACAGAGGAAGATGCCCAGCGTGGACCTCTGGTCTCTCATATACATGCATATGTATGCACATTTATGTGCACATTAAAAACACTCACACATGAACATATACATGTATATACCACACACACACACGCACACACACACACACACACACACACACACACACACACACACACACACACAGACAGAGCACTAAGTGCCGAGCGCATTGCATGGCCTTCCCATATTGCAGCTATCAGCACTATTAGTTTCTTAAGCAACATTTCTTTCCCTGTCTGGAACTGTGTTGTTTGTTATAGCAGGCATCAGTTTCCTCACAAGCCCACAGCAGTTAAGGACATGGGACATCCTCTTTTCATCTCTATGTCTCCACACCTAATGGGAACTCAGTGTCCTATGAATGATCCCATGACTCCAGAAACACAGGAATGCTTGTGTCTTGTAATTAAAAGGGAACTTACAATTCTACATTGGTGGCTCTGGCCTTTTTGGCAACGATACTGCATTTCAAGCCATTTCTCTTTACGAAACCAAAAATGACTTAGAATGCCCAAGGGAGTGCCATGGGTATTCCCCAAGACATTTCCCCAGTGGAGAGGACCATTGTACTGGAGCCAGGCGGAGGCAGGAGTGGGGAGCTCGGCTTGGCACTGATTGCCTTCTTGGGTCAAGATTACAGAGCCAGCCTCTTAGGTTCAACTGTGGGCCAGACACTGCAGGTAGAACAAAGGCAGCACTGATGCTGCTGTTCACGAAGCAGGCCCCTGGGCCAGCATCAGAGGGCTTGCAGGCAGCTTTATTCCCGGTCAGGCTCATTTGTACCACTGCCCTCAGGGCCCAGGGTTGCAACAGTCATACAAGAAAAGGGGGAAGGAATCTGTTAGGCCAGGTTGAGATTCGCTCAAGAATGCTTCCCCAGAGATATGAAGCACAGGTGTATTGTAACCTGTACTGTGAGTTTCATTCTCATGATAGACTTGCAATTGGTTACATAACAATGCTAAAACAAAGGGGTTGTGCACTGGCCTTTTAACTAATTTTACATCTTATGCTGGCAATAATCCTGCTCCCCTTCCCCATACTAACATTTGTAGTTTTATTTGGGGGGGGGGGAAATACTTGTCTTGAGGTCTTACTGTGTTGTGTGTCAGATAGTATGTTGCCATGCTATGGGCTCTTCTGTGTCTTACAATCCTCTAGGGTAGATATACTGTTCCTGTTTTATAAACAAAGGACAGAGGCTTAGGTAATTGAACTTGATTTTTACCATATTCCTTGTAAATAACCAACTCAAGCTTTTAAAATGATCCACTGAAGAACAGTTCAAAGGGAACCACTTCCCTGCTGTTTCAAAATATAAGGTAACCAATGTTCCCTCAAAAATAGAACACATAGGGCCAACGAGATGGTTTAGGAGGTAAGGTACTTGCTACTCAAGCCTGAGGACTTGGGTTTGAGCCCCAGGACCCAAATAAAGAGGGAAGGAGGAAATAGATGCCACAAAGCTGTCTTCTGGCACAGTGACACATTTGCACACCCACATCCTATACACGAATGATAATAAATAAAAAATTGAAAATTTGATATATTAACACATATCAAATCATAACTACTAGCAGTGCTTCTAGGTGGCATGAGGATGAAAAGAGGTTGAATTTTCATGATGTACTTTGAGGCAAAGACAAAGAAATGTGTGACTTGTAGAACATTGTTTTGGTGCCAGGGATTGAGCCTGCGCCTTGCAGCAAGTACTCAACCTGTGAACTACGCTCCTCCTTTTGAGAAGGTAGCTATCTAGATAAGCATAGGACTTCTGACATAGGACAAATGGGCTTTCTCCATTGCCTCTAAGTGCTCGTGAAATCTGGACCTTTGAGAGGGTGTCAGTATAGGCAACTACTTAAAGTAGCACACACATGGCTGAGTGGCACCTTTGTCTTCGTGTCTTCTTCTAAACTTAAGCAGGCTTCTTCCCCAAGAAAGCATGTTGAGGTCTTCCCTTTGTCCTGGATGCTTATCTGGAGAAAACACAGCTTGAGGATTTCCTGCAGCTGTTTGAATGATCCGTGAAGGGGCCAATCATAGAGATTTCAAAGGAATTTTGGAGGACCCAGAGAAGAAACGAAAACCTCACCTTTGCCCTGAGCTTTGTGTGTTTGTCAACCAGGGAACCTGTAGGCCAGCTCACTGCTGTCTCCAGGTGTGTTCAAGAGTGTTCAATTTCAAAGAACTCTGGAACTCTTAGTCTAAGTCCCAAACAAAAGGCTGGGGCTTTGATTTGAAACAGATAGGCAATTCAGATTGTTCTGCAGGGTCCTAGCTACTCCACAAGATAAGATCCAGTGACACAAGGGGCATAATTTCCAGCCACAATGAGCAGGGGTTCTATATGGCAAAGGGCAGGGAGGCCCAAAATGAAGCCAATGGAAGGCTGAGGCCTGAACTAAGGCACGGAGGAAAAGAACAATGCTATTTTCTTTTGCTATCTACCAGACTATCATATCTACGGTTTGTCACAGGCCTTTGCTAACATTGCTGTCATGCATTCTCCCCATTTTCTGGAAAGATGTGTGAAGAACCATAATAGGAATCCACACAGGACAGATGTGTGGGAACCAACTCTCAGAACCACAAGCATGAGAGGGCAAAACCAAAACAACAAAGGTGATTTGGGAAAGTGATTTTAGGAGAACATGACTATTAGTGAAGGAAGGATAGTTAGTGAATTTAGAAAAAAAAAAATCTAAATACCCAATGACAAAGAAGCAAGGAAGAGGTCATACTTGGTCAGTTACTGTGGCCACATGGGAATGCATGAGGACAGTCCTGGAATACATTGATCTGCACCAGAACTTGTTGAGTGTACATTGTATCTGTGTTTTAAAGAGCATGAGTGATCTCATCTCAGCCTTAAAATGGAAGTTGGTGAAGATGCTTCTGTCAACATCCCATAGAAAGGACTGGAGAAACTAAGGCTGTGAGCGAAGTTAAAGGAACTTCACTTCATGGTTAGCTGATGAATGCAGTGGCAGTCCCTGCAGTAGGAAAACATGCTGGCATGGAGGTAGAAAATAAAGGCACATTTTAAAAATCTTGTCATTTATTCTCTAAATGTTTTCAAGTATGAATGATTAAAGACCTCCCATGGATTGATAGAATTAATATTGTGAAAATGAACATCATATCAAAAGCAATTTATAGGTTCAATGTAATCCCATTAACAATTCCCATGATAAATATAGGGGGAAAATCCCTAAAATGCATATGGAAGATGCTCTCCCACTCGGTGGGCTTTGTGGTCACTGGATGGACCGATTCTTTGCTCTAAGAAGCTTTTTAGTTTTATGAGGTCTCATTTGTCAGTTGACTTTAATCCCTGGCAAATGCAATTCTATTCAGAAAGTCCTTTCTTGCGCATGAGTGTTGGAGGTACTGACTGTTTATGTACTTCCCCCCCAAAAGCCCAAAACTTGCCTGAGATATTTCCATATCATATTCCAAGCAATACTATAGAGTTATAGCAATAAAAATAATGTGAGTCTGGCACAAAACAGCTATGGAGATCAATGAAATGAATCAAGAGCACACTGAACTAGAGCATCTAATATTTGACAAGGATGCCAAAACGTACACAGGGGAAAGACAGCATCTTCAACAAACAGTGACGGGAAGGTTGGGTGCTCACATGAAGAGGTAAGAAATTAGACCCATATCTATCACCCTTCATAAAAGTCGGCAAGTTGAGGGAAGACCTCATCATGGAATGGGAAAGCTGACACTCCTGGAGAAAAGCATAGACAGAACTAGAAAACAGGCTAAAAAATACTCAGAATGAGGGAACCCCGAGTCAGAAAGACACATACTGCATGTTCTCTCTAAGTTGTGAATCCTAC
Organism: Montemys delectorum; assembly: GCA_019843815.1. Lineage (NCBI taxonomy): Eukaryota > Metazoa > Chordata > Mammalia > Rodentia > Muridae > Montemys > Montemys delectorum. The sequence continues at coordinate 66,413 of JADRCD010236761.1, forward strand.
CTCTGAGACTTTTAATGTGAGTTTATAGCCTGAAGTAACCACGGAATCCAGGAAAAGTAGAAGGTGATCATGGTTATGAGGGGAGAAGGAGCTAGAGAGAGGGGGCTCGTAAGACATAGGTGCTAGGAAGAGCAGAAGGGGAACCGGGAGGGAACTTAACTGAGGAGGGACATGGGTAACAGAGAAGAGGGAGGAAGGAGAGATGAGCTTCCCAACTAGAATTCAAACGTCCAGAGAATGAGCTTGGATCTAATTGGACCACAAGACTTATTGTTTGGTCAGGCAGAAGACAGAAAGTATGTCCCCAAGTCAGAGTCTCCAAGCATTCAGAAAGCTCTGGCTACTAGGAACAGGAAATGAAATTAGGCATGCTGGGTGCTTAGCACAGTGCCCTGGGACACTGACAAAAACTTGGCAGATACAGCCTCTGCTATCACCACATGCCAGGGACTGTCCTTCCAACCCACATACAAGACAAACATAAGAGCTTAGTCACAACCACCTACTGTCTGGAGGAAGACAAAAAAAACCCCAACCCCCAGACCTGAGAGGCCAGATAACTCTCTAGTTGTCACCCAAAGGGCACTGCTGCTTTCAGGGGACTCTCTCCTACTTTTGTCCAATCCAGTCTTCTTAATAGAAGCAGAGCATGATGGTATGTACCAGCCTGCACAGGTAGCATGACCCCGTGTGGACTTCCCTATTTAACCCTGTGTGTAACTAGCCAGGTTAAGTCTAAAGTTCTTCATCCGGGGATTTCAAAGACTCTGAGATGTGCCCTACCTCATTTCCCAATGAATTCCCCGTTTTAATCTACACAGGAGGCAAACAGCTCTCCCAAGGTTTTTGCCACTATTATTTATTACTATTACTTTTTTGAGACATGATCTATGTAGCCTAGACCGGTTTCAAACACCAGCTCCTCTTGCCTCATCTTGAGTGTGGGATTGGAATTGTGTATCATCACTGTGAGGGACACTGCATGTCTTACCTAATCCCTTCTATCTTTAGAGCCCCAGTTCAAGTCCAGCTTTCATCAGAAAGCCCACACATCTACTTTTGCCCAAAGAGCTCATCACTCGGACACAGCAATTTCATCCCAAAGAATGTCTACCATTCCTGCATGCCCTGTTAACCCACTAGGGATGGGGGAACCCACTGGAGAGCTCATCAGAGGCTTTCCTTCAGATCTCTTCAAAGAAATCCTGTCATTTACCAATGTGATCTTTCTTAATGTTGTGCAGATGGCAGGCTAATCCATCTTCAGATGATCTAATTGCATTGAACTTTCATGAAACATTTTGTGGAGTTGCGATGTCTTAATTGTGGGGTGAGTGCTAAATGTCTTCAAGGGTACTGAGCCAAGCACTCCCATTAAGCTGAGCATTCCCACCAAGCCAAGCATCCCTCCTCTTCCCCCGCCCTCACCCTGAGCCAAGCAGTCTCATTAAAGCCAAGCACTCCCACTGAAGTGGAGAATTTCCAGTGGAAACATTCAGGAGGGGAAGTGGGAGATGGGAGTGAATCAACTCAGCAAGTCCAGTTCTTAGGGCCCAGTGTTGATAAATATCCAGTTCTGTTTCAACTTACTGGCAGAGAATTTCCTCACAGGGCTTGTGGAGGGTCTCCCTCCACATACAAGCATCACAAGTCCATTTCCCATCAAGAGAATGGGAACAGCACAGGATAGTGGAGAGGAAAGGACCATCAGAGGAGAGCTTTGGGAACCTGGCTGGCAGAGACTCCCAGCATATAGTATTTTCTTGGTGTTCCCCTGTTCTGCTGCTCTCTGAGGCCAGAAAGCATTAGAAACTTTGAACACACAGTTACCTACAGGAAGTACATTGAATCATATGGGTGTGAGGCTGAGGGGGACCTGATCTGTGGCTTCTGGAGTTGGGAAGAAGGCACATGATATGGGCTGGTGAGGTTAGTCACGAGCAAACATAAGCTGGTAAGGTTAGTGTGAAGAGCATGGGCTCTTTAATTCCATGGTTCCTAGAAATGTTCCTGCTTCTTCAGCAGCAATACACTGTGAAGTTGTCTTCTGGGTTTACATTTGGGACAGCCTAGATTTTCAGTGGAAGCCAGACAGTAGCCATCTGAGAAATGAGAAATGAGGCTTGGCTCATTTCTGACTCCTAGGTGGATACCACACACCAAGTCCCACCATCCCCAAGCTATGCCAAGAGGACATTTAAATGCTAGGTCACAAATGTGGTGCCATACCCTCAAGATTCATGGTATGAGAGGTACAGGTCACCCAGGCCCCATTACTTGGCAGGCCTAGGGGACCCAACAACGCTGTTTGTTTGAACTAGGATTAAGTCCTATTTCAAATACTAATATGCTCTCTTGTCATTAGGCTTTCAGGCCCTTGCCCTGCCCTCTCCACCAACATATTTACATTGGCCCCTGTTAACAATATTCCCCTTGCTTTCACCCTCACAATCTCTATGCCTGTTGGGTATGGCAGAGCAGGAACACAGGCTGTAAAAGAACTGAGCTACTTAATTTCACCTTGGGGTCCCTGGTGATTCTAAAAATTGGCAGGAATGACCCAGGCTCTTCATCAGAAACCCATTTCCTGGAGAATGGTTATATTTCCTTGGCAAACCAGGATACTAGAGAACCCCTGTGAACCATTTCCAGTAATGCAAAGGAAAGCCACAGAAAGCAGAACCCTACCAGGAAGGGAAACAGAAACCTCCTTGAAAGGCATGCTGTGGACCAGGATCCTGGCTCAGTGGATGATGCTGTTGGACCAGACACCTTGCTCAGTGGCTGATAAATTGATACCATACAGTCTGAGAATACATTGAGGCAATGTTATCACTGTAGAAGAAAGACACCTCACTCCAAAGGATCTCCACTCTTAGCTGTAGTCTGGCCTTGTCCTCCAGTCACTGATCCAGAGCTCGGTTATTAACCCACCGCCTTCTTTGCACAGGGAGGAAGGGAGCACAAAGATCATAAATGAAGGGTCCTATGTTAAGAACTAAGTGGTGGACAGGTGAGAGGAAGAAGGGCATCCCATTCAGACTGGGCCCTGGCACACAATGGAAGAGAACTCCTTCTGATTGACCCATGATGGGCATTTGTATTGTGTCAAGAATAGGCAAACCCAGAGACAGAAAGCCCATTAGTGTTGTGAGGAGAGATGAGAGCCTACTAAGTGGAGGCAAGGTTTGTTGCTAGAGTAAAAACATGGTTCAGCAACCAGGTAGTTAAAGCCTGCTTGCCAACAAGCTGTGTACTGGGAAATGGAAGCTAGGCAGTGGTGGCCCATGCCTTTAATCCCAGCACTTGGGAGGCAGAGGCAGGCAGATTTCTGAGTTCGAGGCCAGCCTGGTCTACAGAGTGAGTTCCAGGACAGCCAGGGCTATACAGAGAAACCCTGTCTTGAAAAAAAAAAAAAAACCCAAAAAACAAAACAAAAAACAAAAAAAAAAAAAAAAAAAAAAAAGAGAAATGGTCAAAACAACAAATTTTATGTGTATTATCTATAATAATGAGAATAATAATAAAATAAGGAAGGTTTCTCTGAACAAGCAGATAACATAAGTGTGTAGAGCAACAGCCTGGCTCCTTTGCAACGCTGGCTGCAGGTGGAAGAACTGGGCTGCATTCACCCACTGTCAGAAACCCTTCAGGGTATGCTGGCTGGGCCAGTAGACTATTTTTAAACGAACCTTAATCTAGAAGAATAACATTTTACTTTGCAACTCTATGTGTTTCTCTTTGCAATTTACCCCTTCTCTTCAATCTAGATGATCATCCAAGCAATCATACATGTCTGTGTTATGTACATACATATGTACACAGAATCACACACACAATCACACATACACACATGCATGCACACACATGGGCACATGCATATACACATGTGCATGCCTACACACACATATGTACATGCACACATATCTATGTTTCACTCAAGTGGAAATGGAGCCTGGTGAATTCTGCTTTGAAATCCTTTCAGACCACAGCTTCTGTTTTTTGAATGTCTATTTTTAACTGGGACAGAAAACTGATTGAAACACACACTCTTCTGGAGAAGTCATGAGTTCTGTAGTGTTTTAGTTGAGGGAAATCTCTGAGGGACAGAACTGTATTGGGGAAAAAAAAAAGCCTGAACTAAAATCTGTCACAAAATTCATGATGAGTGTCAACTGAGCAGGGCCTCACACATAAATCTTGTATGCTGTGTTTAAGGAAAATAAAGGTTAAATTTAAAAATAACAAAGTGGATAATATTGAAGAAAATTTTCCAGCAACAACATAAGTAGTTGTATTCCCTAACAGTAGTCCAAAAAAAAAAAATGAAATTTATCATCTGAAACCAGAATTAAAGGCCCCAAGGGAAAAGCATTGGTATACAATTTTAAAATAATCTGAGCATGTAAGTTTAAACAGTTTTAAGACCACTTCGAGGGGGGTGGGAAATAGAGTTGCAGGCAGCCTGGACTGGCCTTGGACTTGCTATACGCTGAAGATGACCCCACAGGCCCCACCCCATGCATGCTAGGCTTGCAGGCCCTTAACAGACACACTGGGGATAGAGCCCAGACCTTCATGCACAGCCTACAACTCCAGCCCCCACAAAACCATCTAAAATAGACAAGTGATGAGAAAGAATCCTATTACCCTCATAGATAGGTTATTAAGTCTTTCTTACAAAATCAAAGGTCAGCTGATACAAAATCTAAAAATCTGGGGGCACTTTTCTTTAGATGAGACATGAGCTATTAGAGAAATTGGCATGTTAGTATTTTAGGTTCTGTTTTTACCAGGAAGAAATGCCAAATTCATAAGAAATGTCAATTTATGGCCTGTTAAATTGAGTTTATAGAGTTGGCATTGTTTCATCTTTTACATCTGTTAAAGAATTCCAGTTTTGCATGACAAAATTTTAAACTCTGGTGCATAGTACTCGAGCTACTAGGTCAAAATCCAGAGTTAGTGCAATTGAATAACATCATATAGAATCAACACCAATGGTTCTCTTATTGTTTTGATCTACTTTCTGATAGGTTTTGAAAATATCTGTGCTCCAGAACTTGTGGGAGCAGTCAATCAATGTCTGATCTGACATAAGGCCGACTCCATGAGAGGGAACTTTTGTCCAACACTGCTTGGGAACTAAGAACCAGAGACTTGGATGCCCAGAGGCCTAGGGTAAAACCAAACATTACTGGCCTTGCAGCTTTAAAGAAAGGAGAAGGACACAAGGCATATGCAGAATATGTGTGCAACTGGGACTTTTTCTAATATACATCTACGACTCCTGAATTTATACATTTAATGGGAATTATTCTGCAGATATTAATTATGACTGACAGTATTTTATGAAATGACTATAAAACTACAATAAATAATTGAAGAATGCTTTATTGGTATCAATAAATTGAATGTTGCTGTGTAAGTTTGTATTATACCTTTGAATTTAATATAAATGATACTAAGTTGCTAGAAGATTTAGCAAATTTATTTAATTTGGATAGACATAGTTGGGAAATTAATTAATTGTGGTTAAAAAATCTTAAAAATGATGAATCAGTTTATCAGTGTGGATAGGAATATTAAATAGTTAATGATTGATAGTCAACTTGGTAACTAGAAAAGTTTATATTTGAAGTGATTTGACAAGATCTATGTTTTTAGTAGTTAATCTTATTAAACCCAATGACACTAATTAATTATTTATGTTAAAATTTAGCATCAAAATTGTGTTGCCAATATAAAATATACTTGGGACACTGAAGATTTATTTTAAAAAAAGGAAGGGAAAATACTTCATTATAAAACAGTAAAGTAACTCAAAGACAAATTCTTGCCATTGAGGATAGAATTGCCCTAGGAATAATTAAGTGGCTATCATGGGTCAGTCATCAATCACCTTTCAATATACAGCTACATTAGATATAATATAGTATATAATATATTACATATATTAGTGTATGTGTATATTACGTAACACGTTACATATACTAGTGTATATATGTGTAATATGTAACATATTGCATACATATTACTATATATATTAGTATATGTGTGTAACTTATTAAGGAATAATTGATAAGTAAAACTTATATCTGTTCAGTTTTAGAAAATGAATGGAGGATAGGATCATTGAAGGTTGGACATGAAAATATTAGGCCTGCTATTGAGGTGATTGATGACTGACTCATAATAACTACTCAATTATTGTAGCTCACTTCTATCCCCAATGGCAAGAAGTTGCATTTGGGTTACTGTGCTATTGTCCAAGTTATAGGAGTAGGTTCCCAACTTACATAAAAGCAAGGTCAACAGTGTTGGATACTCTCAGCTGGCCTGACCTATTACAAATTAAACATTGGAAGCTCTGACCATTGGCTGTCACCACAGAATATTCATAGTAAAGATAAAGTGATATACTCTATCTTAGTGTGTATATATATATATGTATATATATATGTATAGATATATATTATACTAATGATACTCTGTAAAAGTGAATGGTTTGGGGTAAAAAGTACTAGGTGTTTGTTTGACATTATTTAATAACAAAGAATAGATTTATGATTTTCAGGGAAATCTTGGAGTTTCAATGATGGAGGTGTTCTACGAAACAGGAAATGAACCTCTGTGAACTGCTCTAAAAGAGACCTCAGCTATGAACTAACATTGACCTTTTTAGAATTCAGGTCCCTCATATGCATGCCAATGGAATTTGAGACCTGCAGGGAAATAGTGTACTATGTGACCCAGTTTGGTAGGACAAGATGTTCTCATTCAGGATCTCTGAGCATCTTCTGTTATACATTTATTTCCTGCTACACCTAGCCTATACCTCATTGCCTCTATTAAAATTGCTTCATGAACATATATATAAAAACTCATTGGAGTGTTTTGAGTTCTTTCTATAAAATGCTTAAGATGATCCAATATCTAGTTCCTATAAGTATTCTTGATTACTTCCTTCACCAAAGAGAGGGAATATAGCAGGGTTAGGTCTGCAATCCAGATTTCAACAAGGCCACATATGATAGTTAATCTTGTCACCTTAACTAAATTGAGAATGAATTAGAAATGCATCTCTGAGCATGTCTATGAAGGTGTTTTCTAAGGATTAACTAAGGTGGGAAGACTCTCCCTGAAAGAAGGAGCTGTAATCCCAGGGGCTGGCATCTTAGACTAAACAAAAAGAAACCAGGGAGTTGAGCACCAGCCTTCATCTCTTTCTACCACTTGCCTGTGATGCAGTGTGATCATGGACCTCTGGTTCCCGGGATCATACCATCACTGCCATGATGGGCTATGATCCCTCACATTGTAATCCAAAATAAACCCTTTCTCTTTTAAGTTGTTTTTTTGTCAGATATTTTCACCACAGCAACACAACCTAGTACCTCCTGCTTTTTGAGTTTCACACAGATGCTTTTATATAGGTGGGTGGCCAAGAGTGGAGCTCACTCTCTACCCCTGACATAGAGTGGAGCTTGGTGTCTACCCCAGCTGCCAAGTACTATCATGGGAGTCCCGGAAGAAAATTTCTATGAGTTTCCTGCTTTTACCCTCCTCTTCTGTCAGTCTCTTCAGAATCTTAGGGTATGATCTTAAGGGCCATTTTTTCTATAAGTCTTTCTTACTGACTCAATGTAACTGAATACAGTCTTGTTTGGAATGGTCAGAATGGAAGTTCATGACAGAATAGATAAATACTGACACTTCAGAGCAGAGGAGCTGAATTCAGAATCTTGATGAGATTTTATAATAACAGAGGAAATAATACAATTTCAATTAGTCATCAAATTCTGCTGTAAGAAAACTTAGAAGAGTTGAGCTCCAATTCTTCAGCTGGCACAAAAAAAAAACAAAAACAATAACAATAACAATAACAACAAACAACAACAACAACAACAACAACAACAACAAAACCTTAGGGCCCAGAGAAGGTAAGCTTTCTGCCTCACATCACTGGCTAGTGAATGACCCAGAAAGGCTAGAATCAGTGGCACCACAGCATCTAGGAGCCTTTGAGAAATTCAGGGGCTTCTATTCAACCTAACATATGCTTGCTGAGCAATCACTGCACATTACTCTGTGAGGTATGGAGAGAGTCACATGTAATGTAAGGGACAAGAAGCTCAGCTTAGTGGACAAACTTCCAGAAAATGTCTGCCTAGAAGGCGAGGACCTATCTTCTCCTTTTGGATATGTCCTGTACATGGAGATGCTTCGTCAGTCTTCACAAGTGTCATCTAACTGGGAACTTTCCACACCCTGTTCATAACACAGAGGCTGTTGAGTGACAAAGCTTAGTTGACACATATGAGCTTGGCTTCTTAACCTTCTGTATTCTTGGGCCTGACCTCTGGGATTGGGAATCCTTCCTGTCCAATCTGCCTGTATTCCCACCATCTGCTCTTTCTCTGAGGAATGCAAAGCCTACAATGGTTTTGATGCGGACACTGGTTAGCTGGCTTCACTGGTATGCTGTCCTTCTGTATCTGGCCCAGCTGCTGAGTGATGTCCTGGTCTCCTCTCTACAGGACATCACATCTTCCAACTGCCTGAGTAGCTGTGTTGAAAGATCTCCTTGAGCTTATCTTGGGTTGAAAGTTATATTATCACTTCTTAGGCTGGGCCAGCACCCAGCTTTACTTTTGCACCATGCCTGAGACTTGGAAACAGATAAAAGAGAAGGAAAAAAAAATCAGGAAAAGCTACTTGAGTTTTTGGTTGATGTTGCTGAAAGGGATTTTAGCCAAAAGCTGATGAGAGAAAGGGAAATAAAGGTTTCAAGGTCTCTGGCTGTGGGTCACAGCAGGGAAGAGTGTCTACAGGATGGGGCTGCAAGAAGGGGTGACCTCTTTGCTCCAATAGTGATGACAGTGATAATGTTAGCCAGCACTATCCAGCTCCTAACATGGGCCAGGCACACTGTGACCTCTGACATAGGAAGCATTTTATCAGCTAATCTAATTTTTAACATCCTTGTGACATAGACACTGTGTTGGTTAAGTTTTATGTCAACTTGACACAAGATGGAGGCTTTGGGGAAGAGGAAACATCAACTGAGAAAATGCTTCCGTAAGAGTTGCCTATAGGCATCTCCTTGATTAATGTTAGAGGGCTAGCCCACTGTAAGCAGTGCCAACCCTGAGCAGGTGGTCCTGAGTTGTATAAGAAAGAAGGCTTGTCCTGCTTTCAGTCTCTGCTCCAAAGTTTGTCTCTGCAACTCCTTCCATGGGTATTTTGTTCCCCCTTCTAAGAAGGAACCTGGAAATCCTTCCCATATTCAATCACCAAACCCAGACACTATTGTGGATACCAGGACAGGAGCCTGATATAGCTGTCTCTTGAGAGGCTCTGAGAGTGCCCAACTAATACAGAAGTAGAGATTCACAGCCATCCATTGGACTGAGCACAGGGTCCCCAATGAAGGAGCTAGAAAAAGGACCCAAGGAGCTGAAGGGTTTGCAGCCCCTTAGGATGAACAACAATATGAATTAACTAGTACCCTCAGAGCTCCCAGGGACTAAACCACCAACCAAAGAGTACACATAGGGACTCATGGCTCCAGCTGTATATGTAGCAGAAGATGGCCTAGTCAGTCATCAATGGGAGGAGAGGCCCTTGGTCCTGTGAAGGTTCTATGCCCCAGTGTAGGGGAATGCTAGGGCCAGGAAATGGGAGAGGGTGGGTTGGTGAGCAAGGGTAGGGGGAGGGAACAGGTTGATTTTTTTGTTTTGTTTTGTTTTGTTTTGCTTTTTGTTTTTTTCCCGGAGGGAAAACTGGAAAAGGAGATATCACTTGAAATGTAAATAAAGAAAATATCAAAAAAAAAAAAAAAAAGAAAAAAGAAAAAAGAAAAAAGAAAAGAAAAGAAAAGGAAAGAAAAGAAAAGAAAGAAGGCTTATTAACAAGCTATGAGAAGCAAGCCAGTGAACAACATCATTCCACGATCTCTGCTTCAGTTCCTGGCCCCAGGTTTCTGCTTTGAGTTCCAGCCCTAATTTCCATCAGTGATGGAGTGTGCCCTGAGAGTTGTAAGCTGAATGATCACTTTCCTTCTGGAGTTGCCTTTGCTCATGGCGTTTTATCATAACAACAGAACCCCTACTATGACGAACACTTTTCAATTAAGACAGCCAGAAGAAGACCCCAGAGGGTGAAAGCAAAGGAAGACATATATACCTTCCACTCAGAGAATGCCAAGTATACCGTCGATGCCATGCTAGGGTTGCCCATGTGTTAGGTGAGAGGGTAAATAGGAAGCACAAAAGCTGAACGTGGTTAACCTCTGAACCCTGTGCTGTTTTTTTTTTTTTTATGTGAAAAATATTTCCAATTTTTTTATTAGATGTTTTCTTTATTTACAATATCTCCTTTCCCAGGTTCCCCTCCAAAAAATAAAATAAAATAAAATAAAATAAAATAAAATAAAATAACAAAAACTAAAACAAACCCCTGTTCCCTCCCTACTCCCGCTACGCACCACCCTACTCCCTCCTGCTTATTTCCAAATTTTTAATCACTTTTAAAGAAGCTGCTGTTCCATGTGTTCTCCTGGAGATTTTATTTCTCATTATTTCTATCAATTCTGGTTTTTCTAACAAACCATTTCCCTTTAAAATTTTTTTCTCCTTGAAACTGGGAAAAAAGAATTTTAATGCACTTGGAATTGATTCCCTATATGGACTAATATGCTGATATTTTCCATTGGCTATTTATTTATTTCATTTTTAAAACATTTTTACTACATTTTAATTTTACCCTGTGCTGTTTTTAACTTGCTCTGGTCTCTTCTCCAATATCCTCGATAGCAGTAGTTCTAAAATTTCCTAGTACTGCAACTCTTTAATGCCATTCCTCATATCGTGGTGACTCCCAACCACAAAATTATGTTGCTGATCCTCCATAACTGTAATTTTGCTATTGTTATAAATCATAAGTATCTGATATTTAAGATATATGATATACAACCCTCAACTGGGCTATGGCCCACAGGTTCATAACCACTGTTTTATAGCCTTATCAAGTGCAGTCGGTGAAGAAGGCAGGGTGGGTCTTGAGTATCTCCAAAGCCCACTTCCAGACAGTTGTTATGACTTGACCCATTGGAAACTCTCTGCAAAATCCCATTCACAAGCATGTCTTCATTTGATCAGTCAAATAATTTCACAGGGGCAATGTCCCACAACACTAGTTTGAGAAAAAAAAAAGTTATATTTGTCAAAGGTAGCAATCCCAGCTGGGTGAAACAGCAGAGTCATAAAGCTCAAAGGGGCATCTAAGTAAAAACATGTCCATTGACCTCTGAACCCTCTGACATAGGGAGAGAGGGACTTTGCACAAGAGGAACTGTGTGTATACCCAGGAAAGCAAGCCTCTATTTCTTCTTCCTGCCGCAGTATGAAGCCCCACGACAGCAGAACATTAAGCAAAGGCACAAGCATCAACTGCTGGAATGCTGGAGGCAAGCAACACATTCATGGAGGCCCTTGGCAAACAGCAGCAGAATCCCTGCTCTTAGGATCACTCTGGCTAATCACCTAGGGAGCATGCTCACAGTGCACTGACTTCGTGGCTGCATCGTTAAAGAATGAAGCCTATAGTCCAGGAAATTGTCAGAACAGATGACAATGACATCATGAAGCAATGTCACAAGGGAGGCAAGCTGATATCCAGAACGGCCACATTACATCGCTTAAACTACTTTTTTTTTTTTTTAAAAAAAAAAAAAAAGACAAAGCAACGTTAGGCTAGCTACTCTGAGAAAATGGCACAAGTTACTAAAATCAAGAATGAAACCAAGGATGCCATTATTAATGCTACAGAAATGAAAAGAACAACATGGGAATAATAATATGAACAATGACATGCCAACAATCTGAAAACTCTAAACAGAAGGGACAAACTTCAAGGAAGACACAGACTATCCAAAGTGACTAGGAAGAAAAAAAACTAAATAGATCCATAACAAGTAAAGAAGTTGAACTAGTAAAACTTTTCAAATGGATTTCATGGTGTATTATGTCAACATCTGCATGAATGAACAGAATTCCCTTGCAGGTTTCCAAGCAAAGAAATACTTCCCAATTCATTTGAAGAGCTTGGTATTAAGCTAATATCATAACTATGCAAAGATATCACCAGAAACTGGTCATTAATGCCCTTTATAAATACAGAAAGCAAAACCCTCAAGAAAATGCTAGCAAACAAAACAGAAGGGGCAGATGAGATGGCTCAGCAGTAAAGGTGTGTCATCACCAGGACCCACATGGTAGAGGAGGAGACCAAGTCCTGCACATTGTCCTCTGATTCCCATATGTGCTCCTCTCCAAAAATATAATTAAAAAATCTTAAATATTTAAAAAGAATGTAGGCAACTGGAAACTAGTAACATATACAAGAGACTTATATATTGTGACCAAGTGGAAAAGTATTCTGTGAATGAGAATTTGATCAATCAATGAAATACAGTGCACTAAGAGCAGAGCTAACAAAATCCCACGATTGTCTCAATGGACACAAGAAGTTATCTGGCAAATCCCAGTATCTCCACATGGTGCAAACCATGCATGAAAAGAGGAATAAAGAGGCTATCTTTTCTTAGCCAGATACAGGGCTTCTATATTCTAAAAAAAAAAAACATGGCTAGCACCAAATTCAATGGTGAAAGAGTGAAAAGGAGAGGCTCTGTCACCTCATCACCTCAGTCCGACACAGTGTATGGTGAGTCCAGTTAAGGCCAATGGGTGAGAGATGGAAATAAAATGAATCCATGAGGAAGAGGAAGAAGCAACCCAGAACAGCAGGAATCATCTTATCGATGGAAAGTCTGAGGGAATACAAACACACACACACACACACACACACACAGACATATACACATTCAGACATATATGCACATATAAACAGATATACATAGACATCCATATACATACATAGACACAGAGAAACAGATACAGACACAAGGCACATACATAGACACACTTACTAGAGCTATGGAACAAGGTCAAGTCTATATTTCACAAGGTCTACAGGAACGTAGAATCAGTTTATAGAAATGAACTGTTATCTTTAAAGAGCAAAATGAATAATCTGAAATTAATCCAACGCCATAGTATTAATACAAAAATAACTAAATACTTAGAAATGCTTTTTTTTTTCTAAAAGGGAAGGTAGACTTGTCCAATGGAGCTGAAAAGCTATGTAGGGAAATCAAATAAATGAAATGATATTATTGTGTTCACATAACAAAAGATTTAACATTATTTATATGGGAATACTACCCAAATCAATTGAAAGATTGATAGATTCAATGTATTTGTCAAAATCCCACATGGTTTTTGTGCGATTCATAAGATTAATTTTAAGATACATCTGGAAATGGAAATACACAGAATACAGGGAAAGTATTCACTGAAAAAAGGTCATCCCTGAAGATGTGATGGCCAAATCTTATTTATCAAGTTGGTAAAGTCTGGTTCCTAACGACTCAGTCCAGCACTAGAGCAGCTATTGCTGCCCTGACAGTGCCTACTGACTGACTGTAGGGTTGTCTGTGGCATCTGCTGAGCCTGGCTCAGTAAGTTTTAGAGGCTATAAGAGCAGAACCTGAGAACGGCAGTGTGAGCAACAGCTTGAGTTCATCTTAGTTTTACTCCATAGATTTTGGACTTGCTAGTCCATAGTCATATAAGCTAATTTTCTGCAATATCTATCATCTATCTGTCTGTCTGTCTGTCTGTCTGTCTGTCTATGATCTATGTACTGTTTCTGTTATCTGCTGAAACACTTCTGAACTGAAACCAATACTAACTGGTTCAACAAGTTTCTTGTTACCTTTTCAACAAGAAAATAGTATTGGAATTATTAGAACAGATATGCAGAATGACTCTATACTCTTAACTGCATACTACATGTAAGAATCAACTCAAAATGGACCAAAACCTAAATGTAAGATCTAAAACTAGGGGCTGGAGAGATGGGTCAGCTCTACCAGAGGATCTGAGTTTAATTCACAGCACCCACATGGCAGCTTACAGCTGTCTGTAAATCTAGTTCCAGGGAGCCGTCACATTTTACACAGAAAACGCCAATCAATGTTCATACAGTAAAAATAAATTATTTTAAAATCTAATACTATGTATTAACACTACAAGAAGAAAACATACAAGAGAAAATTTTTTGTCAGCTATGTTTTTCAAAAGTATAAACAAACAAACCTGAAAGTGTATTGTACTTTGTAAAGCAATTTTTAAAATGTACTTTATAAACTACTACCATGAAAATCTGAGAATAATGTACAGGAGGCCAGGAACATTTTAAATCACATATCTGAGAAGAGTACATACATAGACTATATTAAAAAAAACTGTAAACAATAAAAATAAAATAAAATTCTCAAACAGTGTAGAAAGAATTTGAACAGGTATTTCCCAAAGACTTACAAATATTCACTAAGTCCATGAAAGATAAGTAATACCACTTGTCCTTAGGAAATGCAAACTAAAGCCCAGGCAAAACCACAGCCACTAGGATGGCTGAGTTAGGTAGGGGACAGTTAGATAGATGATTGGTAGATGGATTTATAGATGATACATATAGAAATAGATAAGAATTTTAGAATGGAGACAAGTGCCAGAGAACATCAAATCCCTTTGCTTTGGTTGCTTGTTAGTATTACATGATTGCAGCTCCTTTTGGGAAATAGCTTTGCCACTCTGTCGAAATTTAAACACATGATCTTCATATGTCCCAATATGTCTTCCAGGTATGCACCAATACAGCTGAAAGCACACATCCCCC
>JADRCD010236762.1:0-18647 GCA_019843815.1 Montemys delectorum
ACACACACACACACACACACACACACACACACACACACACACAGTCCAGATATTTCAAAAGTAGTTGTCTCTTAATTAAAAACAAAAACAAAACATAGAAATCCAGTAGTTGTTCACTCAATGAAGGTGGAAGCTTCAGCTGATCTTCAGTATATGTCAGAGTCCAGAAATAGTGGGTTTTGTTGTGAGTTTTGTTGTGAGTGTTGTGAGAGCAGGGCAAGCTGACAAAGAGCAAGCTCTTCCATCTTCCATCTCCTTTATGTAAGCTGCCACCAGAAGATATGGCCTAGATTTAATGTAATCTTTCCTCCACTAAAGATCAGCATGTAGGGTAGGTATTCACACTTGAAATTAATTAAGAAAAATCCCTTACAGGTATACCCAGCTTGAGTTTCAGTTAATTCCAGATGTAGTCAAGTTGACAACTAAGAATAACCAGCAAAAACGTGAATTATGTGATTCTAATTAACCCTAATCTCTACTATATATAGAACTTATGCCGATATAACTTACTGACACATTTAAATATTTCAAATGCTACATAAAATGGTCCACTATATCTACAAATTTTATTATATATGTAATCTCTCGAAGTGTAATATAAATTTTATATTACATGAAAAGTAAGAAAAATACATTAATTCAAATGTGAGATTTAACCAGTGGCTTCTCTACTTTGTCTTTAAGTGGTCTCCGCCTATTCCTTAAATGGGAAACAAAGAGTAAAGTCTCTGCTACTAGAACTCTTCTCCACATATTAGCCATTATGATTTCCCTGGCTTTCTGTACAAGGTGTCCCTACTATTATTATACTATTTACTTTTTATTAAATCTGCCTTCAGTAATATGTATTTCAACAACAAAGAGCCTGGGTAAATATTTCCTTGGGAGAGTTTAGAAACACTATGTCTTTATGAACCATACTGAATTTATAAGAAAAAAGTATCTGATTCAAAATCAAAGAACCTATTATGAAATAACAATAGTTCTTTTTTCCTTAAACTTACTTTCCATGATTGCTCTAGTTCTTTTTATGCACTCATGGAGAGTATATAGTGTAAATGTTTACTCAATGACAAGATACACTTAGAAAAGTATAAAGATCTTTACTAAACTCTTCAAATATTCTACAAAAGAAAGAATATAAAGAGTCTTACACACACACACACACACACACACACACACACACACTCACACACAAAGTATAAGTATTACACATAGGGAAGTAGGTAGCCTAAGTGTAGACTAAGCATAATTGTAGGCAGACTTTCCTCTCTTTTTCTGCTTCTCACTATCAAGTGCCCCAGTTTTGTCCCCAGGTATGTAGCAACATGGTGCAGCCCCCAGCCAGGTGGACTGCTTAGACCTTCCACTTTTAACTCCACTCCCTATTCCTTGTATTATCCCAGTTCCCAAATCCAAGAGGCACTCCCTGTGAATCCACAGGCCACGCTGGTCAGTGAAGAAGGTGGTTTATTATAGATCTTCACCTCTCTGCATTTTGAAATCCAGTGCCCAAGTATCACCCATAAGTACACAGCAGATAGTCAAGGACATTACATACTAACCAAAGTAAAAACACACAAAGAGGACATTTCAATTCCTAACACCTTAGTTCCAAATACAAGTGCATCAAGTTTGTAAAATAAACACTACCATAGATTAAATCACATACTGACCCTCTCATACTGATAGTGAGAGACTTCGATATATCACTCTTAACAATTTACAACTAGCAGGGCAGTGGTGGAGCACACCTTTAATCCCAGCACTTGGGAAGCAGAGCCAGGTGGATTTCTCAGTTCAAGGCCAGCCTGGTCTACAGAGTGAGTTCCAGGACAGCCAGGGCTACACAGAGAAACCCTGTCTCAAAAAACAAAAAACAAAAAAACAAAAACAAAAACAAAAAAACAATATACAACTCATCCAGACAAGAACTAAACAGAAAAATGTGAACGCTGACATTACTAAACAAATGGACCTAACATATATTCATAGAGCATTTTACCAAAACACACACACACACTGTACATTCTTCTCAGCTCCTCATGGAACGTTCTCCAAAACTGAACACAGACTCAGACTCAAAGCAAGTCTCAACAAAAACAAAATAACCAAAGCAACATTCTGCTTCATATCTGATCACCACGGATTAAACATGGAAATCAACAAAATCAGAAACCACAGAAAGTTTCCGTAGCAATGGAAATTGAATAACATTCTACTGAATAAAAAATGGATCAAGACATAAAATGGAAAGAAAACTCAAGACTTTCTATGCTTGAATGAAAATGAATACACAACATATCTAATTTAAGGAGACAAACAGTAAGACTGACAAATCTTTACACAAATTAACAAAATGATAGAGAATATTTAAATTAAAAAAAACAGAAGTAAAAGTAGGGCATAACATTAGATATTGAGGAAATATATTAAGAATCTATACTCAACCAAGTTGGAAAATCTAAAAAAAAATAAATGAATAATTTTCTTAATAAGAACGTCTTACCAGAGTTAAATCAAGACCAGATAAGCAATTTAAAGAGGATTATAACCCCTAGCAAAATAGAAACTGTTATTAATTTCTCTCATCTAAAAAAAGCCCAGGGTAAGGTAGTTTTAATAAAGAATTTTACTAGACTTTTAAAGATGAGTTAATGCCAATACTTCTCTAATTATTCCAAAAAATAGAAACAGAAGGAACATTATGCAGTTCACTCTAGTGACCAAACCACATAGTGATTCCACAGGAATGAGAAATACAGTCAAAAATACCTCATAGACATGTATAACTCCTCATGAAATAATACTTGGAAACAGAATCCAAGAACTCACCAACATGTCAGTCAACAAGGTCAATTAGGCTTCATCCTAGAGATGCAGCAATGGTTCAACACAGTAAATCAAAAAGTGTAATCCTCAATATATACAAACAGAAAGACAAAGCCCATATGATCATCTCATTAGATACAGAAATGGTCTTTGACAAAATCCAACACTCATTCACAATTAAAGTCCTGGAAAAGATTAAAGATAAGATAGCTATTCTCAACATAATTGAGGCCATCTTCAGCAAGCCCACCAACATCAATTTAAATTGACAGAAACTTCAATTTTACTAAAAACAGAAACAAGACTGTCCAGACTGTCCATTATCCCCACACTAGCTAAAGCAGTTAGACAACTAAAGGAGATCAAAAGGATACAAATTGGAAAGGAAGAAGTTAAAGTACCACCATTTTCAGATGATATGATAGTATACATAAGTGACCTCCCCCCCAAAAAAAATAACCCTAGGGAAACACATACAGCTGGTAAACACTTCCAGTGAAGTAACAGAGCTACCAGTGTTGATTTTTGTGAACAGAACTGCAGATATCCTGATTGGAATTGCTCCAAAGAACTATTTCTAAACAGTTCCACATCCTCCTTTGCCTGTCCTATTAATCTTTCCTTTCCACTATCTCCAGTAGGTAGTGAGTTAGAAGAGACCCCTTAAAGTGTTTACAAACCCTTATTAAAGTAGGTTTTGAAAAAAATCTAATCCTGGAAGGATGAATAGGCATTTTCAGTTTTTATGTCTCTCCAGGGAGTATCATACAACACACTCTGCACAGGAAACAAAAATGAGTTGGAGAGGAGTGATTAAATGTGCCCTGCAGTGCTGAAACATGGAACAAAGTTTAATTCACATTGGGATGGAATATCATCAGTAGGAATGATCACAACAAAGCTACCTTTCCCCATGTGGTACAGAATAATATGTCTGTGTATGTAATATGATGGATTATAACTTGGATGCATGACAGGATCTGCAACCAAGACCAAGATAGTAAATGGCCTTTGAAGAACATTACAGGGTAGACATCATCTTCTATTTGGTATAAATTGGCCTACCTTGATACCTAGGGTTCAGCAGAATATAAAAGGCCCAACAGGTGATGCAGGTTAGAATGAGTTACAATCTCTGGCATGTGAGAGATAGTATTTTTAGTAGGCTGAAGAGTTAACTGCATGGCCTTTGTTGTGGACAGTGAGGCTATCCAATTGTGATGAGGCTGGCTTCCCAGAAAGATATTGCAGACATGGAATAGAATTACCTCAAGAAGCAGCATGCAACCACTAGACTTTTTGTTAGCTCCTGATTTGCCATGCATAGTAGATAAAAGGGAGGACAGAAGGTGTCATCCTGTCATTTCTTATAACTGTCAGGATAAATGGGAAAGAGAATACCAGTCAGACTGGTGGTAAAGATATACTTCAGATGGACCAGCAAGATAAGATGACTTAGCAGGTAAAGTTGTAAAGGTGCTTGCTACTCAACAGGTAAAGCCTGATAATCACAATTGGAACCAAGAAGTACCTAAAGACAAGATTTTCCTCATATATATATGTGTGTGTGTGTGTGTGTGTGTGTGTGTGTGTGTGTGTATACACATATATATATACATACGTATATATATATATATATATATATACATATATATACGTATATAAATATTTACCTCATCTCCTCTTGGTGCCCAGTGGTGTCTGTGCCTCTGATCTTCTCGACTGATTGTTTTTTTTTTTTCTGCCTTTCCCTTTTGCCTCTCAGGACAACTCATGACTAGCTTATGAACTTGTCTTCTCACCTCACAGGTCCCTCAGCAGTACATACACCATGAGGGACAAGACCACGGCATTTGAATCTGGCCAGGCCCTAGATCAGCCATCTCTCAGGGTGCCTGTATCCACCTGACCTATGAACCCCCCACCCCCACCTACCCAACACCTGGGCCTGGCCTCTTGCTCTAGTGAGGCCATAGGCCGCAGGTTTGCCTATCCCTGGCTGTCAGGACCTGGATTCTAAGGAAGGGCAATGGATCTCTCAGGTCTTCCAATGCTTTGCAACCAAGCCTATGTTTGTTGGGTAGGTGGGGGGTTCATAGGTCAGGTGGGTACAGGCACCCTGAGAATTTAAAAAGCTTTATTAAGTCCAGCCTTATTCCTAAAATAGAAACACATAAAACCCCGCAAATTCCTTTTCCACAATCTTACTCAGACACCCGGGTTCTCTGGGTGACCCAGGCTGCCCCACCTACTCAACAAACACAGGCTTAGCTGCAAAGCAGTGGAAGACCTGAGAGATCCATTGCCCTTCCTTAGAACCCAGGTCCTGACAGCCAGGGATAGGCAAACAAACCTGCGGCCTATGGCCTCACTAGAGCAAGAGGCCAGGCAGTGGCCCTTCAGATGGCCTGTTTGTGGGCTCCCTCTCTGGGTGTTCAGGTACTGTATTTAGTGTAAACACTTTATGTTGCTGATTAAATATTTCACTTACGTAAGTTGGGCCGAATTGGCTTCCATCTTTGACCGAGATGCCAATAAATGAGTGAGAGAAGACTACTCCAGGGTCTCCCAGAGAAGCCTGGGTCACCCAGAGAAGCCGGGGTGTCTGAGTAAGATTGTGGAAAAGGAATTTGCGGGATTTTAGGTGTTTCTATTTTAGGGATAAGGCGGGACATAATAAAGCTTTATAGAACTTTAAATTCTCAATATATATATATATATGTGTGTGTGTGTGTATGTGTGTGTGTTACATATATATACACATATGTATATGTGTGTTACATATATATACACATATGTACATGTGTGTGTTACATATATATACATATGTATATGTGTGTTACATATATACACATATGTATATGTGTGTGTTACATATATATACATATATGTGTGTGTTACATATATATACATATATATGTGTGTGTGTTACATATATATACATATATATGTGTGTGTGTTACATATATATACACATATATATGTGTATATATATGTATATATATGCAACAATTGAAGTCCATGTGAAATATTGAATGATTTCAAGGAAGAGATCATAGTGGAAGTAATAAAATATCCTCTCAACTCCAATGTTTAACAGAGAAGAGGGAAATTCTGTCATTCAAAAAGTGGAAGGGATACTAATGACCCAACACAAAAACTCTATGAGCATTATGAAATACTCTGCCTCGGAACTGCTTGAGTGTGAGAGACCTTTAAGCAAGCAATGGAAACGCATCGCAAGGTTATTGGGCATGGGCATGGGCATGAATGAGTTCAGTCGGGAAGCAGTAAAAGTAAATAATATATCTGTCAATCTTTCCTTGAGACACAAACAGCATAACCTGGGGCAATACGAGGGAACTCTGTCTTTGAAAGACTGGCTTACATGAGCCATTTTGAAGGCTTGGTTTAACTGGCCAAGGAGCCAGTGAATACAGGGAATCAAACACAGTAAAGGAAGAAGGGGATTTTTGATGTGAAGGGGTATAAAAGAAGCAGTATTTGATGCTCAGTTAACCAGTCTTTATAGGAGTGTATTGACAGCAAAGTCAAGAAAAGGGGTGATTCAGTAGCAGCCTTATATCTAGAATTGAACATTCCTGTCTTTGCTGAACTCCATAAAGGCGTCCCTGGCCAACCCAATGTAAATAACCTCCGGTTGAGACCCTCTTCCCAGGTGACTCATGGTAAAATGACCAATGTCTTCAGTAATAGTGTCTGGTCTGGTGGGTGGCAAAGAGGAATGGCAGGAATCTAGAGGCCTCTGGAACCTCACTGCCGACAACTCACACCGGGCACTGATTTTTTGTTGAGTAATTAGAGCTTTTAAGCACATCAGTATGACATGGAGGATATCTGTAGGTATTTTGTTTGTTTGTTTGTTGTGTGTATGTGTGTGTTTATCTACTTTCTTTTTTCTTTTTCTTTATTGGATATTCTATTAATTTACATTTGAAATGTGATTTCCTTTCCAAGTTTCCCTACCGGAAACCCCCATCCCATCTCCTCTTTCCCTAATCTTATGAGGGTGTTCCTCCACCAACCACCCACTCCTGCCTCCCCATCCCTGTCATTCCCCTACACTGGGGCATTGAGCTTTTAGAGGACCAAGGGCCTCTCCTCCTACTGATGCCTGGGAGCTCTGTGGGGTCTGGTTGGTTGATATTGTTGTTCTTCCAATGAGGTTGCAAACCCTTTCAACTCCTTCAGTCCTTTCTCTAACTCCTCTACAGGTCCTGGGGACCCTGTGCTCAGTCCAGTGGATATCTTTGCTTCTAATTTGTACATTTAAATTGGGTTACAAAATAGGTTTCAATGTGGCTTTTTCATAGACTGTTCTTTATGGCTAACCCTGGTCTCGCCCAATTCCCAACTCTTACCCTGCTTTAATCTACATCCTATCCCCCAATATTCTCCCTCAGTATTTTCATTTTGCTATGTTCTTGTATTCCTTCCTTCAGGGTATCAGCTTCAACATCCCATTTTTGGTTGGCTGGTTTTCAAGGCCCATAATTTTCTTTAAACATATTTAGTGAATTAAGATAAGCTAGGAAAACAACCAAATAAATGCAGAGAAAATGCCAATACAATATGAAAATATGCCACTTCTCACTATATAACTAATTGACTAATTATGAAAGCTAAGGTATTCAAGGCTAAAAATGTCAATTTTCTGATTTTTCAGAATATATTTAATGACACTGTTTTGCTATATCTTATAGGGTGTACCTTATTATCTCATAGATTTGCATAATCATAGAAAGCTTGATTAAGGAATGGAAGCTTTGCATGTAATGGATATGCGTTCATGATTAGCTGTAGGAGGGGATCTGTAATTATGTGGTGTATAAATATACATCTTCATCTCTTTAAATCTTCACAATAAACTTAATATAAATTGTCTTTTTCAACTTTTTCCAGTTGTAACTTCAAGAATAAAAAAATAAGTGAAAATAAAGAGAAATATGGATGGTCTTGATTGCAATCTTCTGGGGGGTAAATTTCCAACATAACAAAATTAATATCATATATGCCATATGATATTAATAAGTATATGACTTATGATATGAATATTATACCACATTATTAATTATATATTACAATAGCTATATATATTAATATTGTGGCATAAAGTAATATAAACATAGATAATATATTATATATGCATATATACATATACATACATGTGGTGTCTGTGTGTGTGTGCATGTGTGTGTGTGTATATGTGTGTGTGTATGTGTGTGTATGTGTGTGTATGTGTGTGTATGTGTGTGTGTGTATGTGAGTGTGTGTGTGTGTGTGTGTGTGTGTGTGTGTGTGTGTGTGATTCTTGGAAATACAGAACTTCCAGCCCCTGGGAATAAGAACAAGATTCAGAAATTTGCTAGGCAGAGATTTGCTAGGACCACCAAAGGTGCAATCCTTTTCTCCTTTTCTCCTTTTCTTGGCTTAAAGCTGCAAATATCCTTGACTCTTCTGACATTCTCATCAGTGCTGAAAGCCAGGATGTCAGAAGTGTTTAAATCAAAATATCTTTGGTTCGCCCTGACCAGAGGCCAGGTATGCCAGAAAAGAGGTTAATTTTTTTTCCTTTTTCTTTTTGTCTAAAGTAGTTTCCTTTTTTAAAAAAATCATTGTGAGGACAGGACTGAATTTGAAATGCACCCAGACACCTAGAGTGCTAAGATGACTGACCAGCTTATCCCTCTACTACATCCATGCTTCCAATCTAAGTAAAGCCTTATTGTAAAAGTATCTCTCTTCACCTAGAGGCTTACTCCAAGACTTGTCTCCAAGACTTACTGCCTCTGCCTAATCCTGGAAGTTTCTAGCTTCTGTTCAATCTTTTTTTTTTTTTTTTTTTTGAGACAGGGTTTCTCTGTGTAGCCCTGGAACTCAACTTTGTAGACCAGGCTGGTCTTGAACTCAGAAATCCACCTGCCTCTGCCTCCCAAGTGCTGGGACTAAAGGCGTGCGCTACCACTGCTCGTACAATCTTCTTTGGAATGCCTAGAATGTTTCAGTCTCTGAGGCTTACTTCTCAATATGCTCATCCTTTCTAGTTCTTTCTGAGTTCTGAATGGCTGGTTCAGCTCAGCTGCTCTGTCTGTCCTGCTCTCTTCATGATGACTGATTCAACTTGAACCAAGTTCCACTGATAGGAGGGACTTCATAAGGGGTGCTGCAAACCAAGCTAACTACCTGTGGCTGGTGAAGACGTGAACGTTAGAGCAGCGCCTCCTAATGACAGACCGTAAACTAATACAGTTTCCAATTATATTCGAAATACTCTTAGACCCAGAGAAGAATGCAACTCTCACTCCCATCCATGAAGAATGTTTTTTAAAGCACTATGTTTTTTAATAAACACTATTACAGAGATCCATGATTAATCTAATGGAGGACAGTAAGTAGTGGTTGAAATACAACTGATATATCTACAATGCAACTTAAAGCTTCCATACTTAAAGCTCAGAGAGTATTATAGAAGAAAGTATATATAGAAAGATTGGAGGATCCAAAGCACCAGGATATCTTCTGTTTTTTTCTTTTTAATTAATCATTCCATTCATCTACATCTCAAATGATATCACCCTTCCGGGTTACCCCTCTACAACTCCCCACTCCCTTTTCCTCTATGAAGATGCTTCCCCACCCACCCATTCCTGCCCCAACGCTCCAGCATCCCCTTATGTCAAACCTCCAAGACCAAGGGCCTCCCCTCTCTTTGATGTCATACAAGATCATCCTCTGCTACTTATGTATCTGGAGCCATGGCTCCCTCCCGGAACACTACTTGTTTAGTGATCTAGTTCCTGGGAGCTCTGGGTGGTCTGGCCAACCAACATTGTTCTTCATATGGGGTTGCAATTCCCCACCCCTCTAGTACTTCCCCGAGCTCACCAATCCAAGTCCCAAGCTCAGTCTGATGGTTGGTTGGCTGCCAGCATCCACATCTGCACTCTTCAGGTGCAGATAGAACTTCCCAGGGGACAGCCACACCAGGTTCCTGTCAGCAAGTGCTTCTTGGCAACAGTAACAGTTTGATGTCTGCAGACAGAATGGAGCCCCAGGTGTGGCAGTCCCCGGATGGTCCTGCTCCATTTTTTTGTCCCTGTCTTTTCTTTGGACAAGAACATTTATGGATTAAAAATTTTGCGATGGGTGGGTGGCCTACCCTTCTTCAACTGGGGACAGTGCCTATCGACTGGAGGTGGTCTCTATAGGTTCTATCTCCCACTTGCTGTGCTTTTCTGCTAAAGGAATCCTTGTTGGGTCCTGGGAGCCTCTCCCTTCCCTGGCATCTGGGACCCTCCAGTGGCTACTCCCACGTCTTCATCCCCTACTGCTACACAATTTTATTCTATTTCTTGACCCTCTGTACCTTTCTCCATTCCCCTCTAATACCTGATCCTGCCTACCCCACCTCACCACTGAAGAGACTCCAATGGCTGGGAAGACACTTTGGTCTTCCTTCTTCTTGAGTTTCATGTCACACAAACATTTTATTCACAAAAAAGTCAACAGAAAGTTTTCATAGAACAGTTTCACTGGGATATCTGAAATTATTTCTAAATCAATTTCTAGTCTGCGATCTGGAAATTAACTTATCCTAGTTAGATTTGAAGACTAAACCCGCATCAGACACATCTTAATATTTTTGTAAGCATAAATAAAGTTTTTTGTTTTTAACTTACTACAAAGTCAGTCCTTAGTCCCCAAAGTCAGTCTTCTCTCACTGTCTACTGTTTTACTATAATTAGGCTCCTCCGTTTATGGGAATCTCTCCCTGCAATCAATCTGAAATTGACTTCATAGTTTACATAAATAGCATACAGTGAAACTGATGTTATTCCATTTCCAGATCTAGGTATAATGACTTCATTGCTTTCCTATTCTATGTGGCTATGTTTGATTTTACCTGGTTGAAAAGAACAGTAGTTATTAATGCTTTATAGTAAATGAGTAGATGTGTAGGGAAAGATTCACCTAAAGTATCACTAAGCTGAGCAGCAAGGTTTAGAGTCCTAACCCGGTGCTTATTGTTCAACCCACTGAAATTTAGTATTCTTTGACTATACACCAAAATATTTTCTAATAAGCATTAGAAAATATCCACACTAAACTCATTAAAATGAATGTTGTTTCTTCATCTAGCATCAGTTTATCAAAAGCAACAAACAACAATGAAGAAGAAGAGCCATTGAAAGTAGACTATGAGCTGTCCTATCGATGAGCAGAACCATCAGAACATAAGAAGCACTCTTACCAAAACAAAATTCTTGCTACTTGGATTAATATTATCAATAAACCAAATTTTACAAATAAAAATCTGGTTATAATCAGAATTGTTGGGCCATACAGAATGAGATGAAAGCAAGCATTGAGAATAAAAGAGAGATAGAGAAAGACCATGAAAAATAATTGAAAGTTGAAATACAAAACAGGTTTGTATTTTTGTAACCTCCATATTGGTTGGATTAGTTTAAAAAACAAACAAACAAACAAACAACTCCAAAATTCTTCAAACTATCTGGCTAGGGTTACATTAATTTTGTTTTTGTTTGGTTTGGTTTGGTTTTCCTACTTCATTCTTTTCTCTCTTTTTTTTTGTACATTCTTTATTTACATGTCATACGATATCTCCTTTCCCAGTTTCCTCTCCAAAAAAAAAAAAAAAGAAAACAAAAAACAAAAAACAACAAGGACAAATCCCTGTTACCTCTCCCCCTCCCCTGCTTGCCACCCCACCCTCTCCTCCTTACTATCCCTGGCATTCCACTACACTGGGGTATAGAACCTTCACAGGGCCAAGGGCCTCTCCAACCATTGATGACCAACTTGGCCATCCTCTACTATACATATGCTGCTGGAGCCATTAGTCCCACCTGTGTATTCTTTGCTTGGTGGTTTAGTCCCTGGGAGCTCTGAGGGTACTGGTTAGTTCACATTGTTGTTTGTCCTAAGGGGCTGCAAACCCTTCAGCTCCTTGGGTCCTTTCTCTAGCTCCATCATTGGGGACCCTGTACTCAATAAAACGGATGGCTGTGAGGCTCTACTTCTGTATTAGTCAGGTACTGTCAAAGCCTCTATGGAGACAGCTATATCAGGCTGGATTGTCCTTCCTTCAGTCTCTTCTCCATAGTTAATCTCTGCCACTCCTTCCATGGGTATTCTGTTCCCCCTTTTAAGAAGAAATGAAATGTCCACATTTTGGTCTTCCTTCTTCTTGAGTTTCTTGTGGTTTGTGGATTGTACTTTGGGTATTCGGAACTTCTGGGCTAATAACCACTTATCAGAGAGTGCATATCATGTGTGTTCTTTTGTGATTGGGTTACCTCATGTAGGATGATATTCTCCAAATCCATCCATTTCCCTAAGAATTTCATAAATTCATTGTTTTTAATAGCTGAGTAGTACTCCATTGCATAGATGTACCACAATTTCTGTATCCATTCCTCTGTTGAGGGACATCTGGGTTGTTTCCAGTTTCTAGCTATTATAAATAAGGCTGCTATGAACATGGTGAAGCATGTGTCCTTATTACATATTGGAGCATATTCTAGGTATATGCCCAGGAGAAGAATAGCTGGGTCCTCTGGTAGAACTATGTCCAATTTCCAAAGGAACTGCCAAACTGATTTCCAGAGTGGTTGTACCACCTTGCAATCCCACCAGCAATGGAGGAGTACTCCTTTTTATCCACAACCTCTCCAGCACGTCACCTGAGTTTTTTATCCTAGCTATTCTGCCTGGTATGAGGTGGAATTTCATGGTCGTTTTGATTTGCATTTCCCTGATGACTAAGGATGTTGAACATTTCTTTAGGCACTTCTCAGCCATTCAGCATTCCTCAGTTGAGAATTCTTTGTTTAGCTCTGTATCCCATTTTTAATAGGGTTATTTGGTTCTCTGCAGTCTAACTCTTGAGTTCTTTGTACATACTGGATAGTAGCCCTCTATTAGATATAGGATTGGTAAAGATCTTTTCCCAATTTGTTGGTTGCACTTTTATCCTATTGACAGTGTCTTTTGCCTTACAGAAGCTTTGCAACTTTGTGAGGTCCCATTTGTCAATTTTTTATTTTAGAGCATAAGCTATCGGTGTTCTGTTCAGGAAAATTTCCCCTGTGCCTATGTGCTCAAGGCCCTTCCCCACTTTCTTTCTGTTTTTTTTTTTTTTTTCAGTGTATCTGGTTTTATGTGGAGGTCCTTTATCCACTTGGACTTGAGCTTTTTACATGGAGATAGGAGTGGATCAATTTGCATTCTTCTACATGCTAACCACCAGTTGAGCCAGCATCATTTGTTGAAAATGCTGTCTTTTTTTCCACTGGATGGTTTTAGCTCCTTTGTCAAATATCAAGTGACCATAGGTGTGTGGGTTCATTTCTGGGTCTTCAATCCATTGATCTACCTGCCTGTCACTGTACCAATACCATACAGTTTTTATCACAGTTGCTCTATAGTACAGCTTAAGGTCCAGGATGGTGATTCCACCAGAGGTTCCTTTATTGTTGAGAATACTTTTGGCTATCCTGGATTTTTTGTTATTCCAGATGAATTTGCAAAATTGCTCTTTCTAAATCTGTGAAGAATTGAGTTGGAATTTAATGGGGATTGCATTGAATCTGTAGATTGCTTTCAGCAAGATGGCCATTTTTACTATATTAATCCTGCCAATCCATGAGCATGGGAGATTTTTCCATCTTCTGAGATCTTCTTCAATTTTCTTCTTTAGAGACTTGAAGTTCTTGTCAAACAAATCTTTTACTTGCTTAGTTAGAGTCACACCAAAGTATTTTACATTATTTGTGACTATTTTGAAGGGTGTTCTTTCCCTAATTTCTTTCTCCCCTTGTTTATCCTTTGTGTAGAGGAAGATCTCTGATTTGCTTGAGTTAATTTTATATCCAGCTACTTTGCTGAAGTTGTTTATCAGCTTTTGGAGCTCTCTGGTGGAATTTTTGGGGTCACTTAAGTATACTATAATATCATCAGCAAATAGTGATAATTTGACATCTTCCTTTCCAATTTGTATCCCTTTGATCTCCATTTGTTGTCTAATTGCTCTGGCTAGGACTTCAAGTACAATATGTGAGAGGTAGGGAGAGAGTGCTCACCCTTGTTTATTCCATGATTTTAGTGGGATTGCTTCAAGTTTCTCTTCATTTAGTTTGATATTGGCTACTGGTTTGCTGTATATTGCTTTTACTATGTTTAAGTATGGGCCTTGATTTCTGATCTTTCCAAGACTTTTATCATGAAGGGATGTTGGATTTTGTCAAATGCTTTCTCAGCATCTAATGAGATGATCATACGGTTTTTTTCTTTGAGTTTGTTTATATAGTGAATTATGTTGATGGATTTCTGTATGTTGAACCATCCTTGCATCCCTGGGATGAAGCCTACTTGATCCTGTCCTGGCTGTCCTGCCACTTGTGTGGCCTCTTTTCTTTTTAATAAATTAATTTATTTTTTTACTAGGATCAGGTTTTACTAGATAAATGTTCCTTAATAATCAACTAAATGCACTAAGTTCGCTGTAAGTTTAGAAAACATAACCTTAGAATAATTCTTTATATGTGAAGAAATCATATGCATATCTGACAAATGCTTAAAGGCATACACACATACACACACACACACACACACACACACACACACACACCACAACTAGTTCTTTGTGGATACTTAAATATAATATTTTTCCTAATTTTCTATGGAAATCTTTAACTTAATGTTTTTTTCTGTTCTTGTTTCTTTATTTTTTTTTAGAACTGGTTGGGTATTTGTGTTATTATAAGTTAAGTGTTTTGACCTATATAATTTGTCATTTTTCTGTTTTAAATATTAAAAGTGAACATTACTCCATGTATTACAACTGAGCATCTCACCAAATTATAGATTATACTTCAAAATAATTTTTTAAATCTATGAATTGAAAATAAAATGATATGAAATGAATCTGAAGATAAAAGCATGCTTTTTATTCTTGGTGAAAGTTATGTTTATTGAAACTCCATAGCCAGGAGAGTGTACTTCCTTCAAAGAAGCAAGTTATTTATGATTCTCATATTATGATTTAGACCTCCCCATCAATTATGGGAGGAAAAAGCAAATACATATCCTTAAGTCCATGCAAAGCTTCCGTGGACAATTTGCCACGGAGTCAAGTTCTATTAGGTAATTTCATATTATTCCTAACTCAGCTTTAGGTCTTCCTTCACATAACCCTGTCTGTCTTCAAGGAGTATTAAAACTTTTATATGATCAAAGTACAAGGATTTCAGAGTCTGAGGTTAGGTCCTATGCTAGGAGTGAAATGTGGGTGACTATTTCTTCCTTGATGTGAAATTCCATTCTGTGTATTCCGCATACTAGTGTTTACTTGAAATGGGTGACAGATGTATTAGACAGAGCACAAGGCTTGCGATTGAAATCCTGCATCCAATTCTCAAAGCTCAGAGATCTTCAGCAAGTTTTTCAATTGCTCTGAGCCTTAGGTACTTAAGGGAAAATTCTCAATCTCAAAATGTAAATGTATGAGTAGGTTGTTGTGTGGCTGGCATAATTGAATAATCCAAGCAAGTTGACTGGCACTGGATAAGAAATAAACATCGGTTATTCTCCATTTCTCTTAGACTGATAGCACAAAATATATATTTAAAACAATATACCATTCTAAAAGCACAAAGAAAAATCAAAATACCATGGCCAAAAACCTAGAAAATTGAAATGTAGGTAAAAATCTATCAGCAAGCCTCCTTTAATAAATCTGGTGAAATTTGGAATATAAATATTATTTATAAAATCTCTTTAAAAGAAAACTATGAAAACAAAAACATTTTGAAGACAGTATTTTAAAAATGTACAAAGACCTTAAGTCTTTATGTTAGCATTATTTTGTCATAAATTTATATATTTAATTTCAGAACCATTAGAATCTAAACTATCTTAGAAACAAATATGTGTATTTCATCAACACATCTGATAGTTGGATGCATATGTTGCATAATAGGTTTATATGTGGTATATATGTGTGTTGTATATCCCCATGTGTACAAATGTATGCCTCTGTAGATGTATAGACTGATGGGGAGGCATATCAGTGTGTGTGTGTGTGTGTGTGTGTGTGTGTGTGTGTGTAAACATGTTTCCAAAGAATATTATCTGAGGGAAGAACTCTCATCCTGAAAATGTGGAGGACAACTTCATCACCTAAGGTGCTGGAAAAAACACAAAGAAATCGGGGAGAAGCAGTGCAACTCTGGAATTTCATTTTCTCTCAGAGAATGACATTTCTGCTGCTACAGCTCTGAACCACTATGCATTCTGCACGGAGATGAAAGAGATCACCTGAGACTGTGAGCCAAAATACACCACTCATCTACTACATTGCTTCTTGTCGGGTATTTGGATAAAGTATGGAAAAAAGAGTACTATATAAAATTGGTGCCAGAAAGGGAACTATTGCTTTAATAAAACTGTTCATGTGGAATGTCAGAACTGTGGATCTGTGAAACAGCAAAGTCCTGGAATATCTTAAGTATAGATTAGTAGGCAATCTTGGTAGGAAATCAGAAAATCATAATCCATAGAAAAATCAGCTACAAAAACCTATGTTTAGGAAGAATGAGGAATGTTGGCTCATGTGTGTAATCTCTGTCCTTGGCAGGTGCACACAGGCAAGTTGTACATGGTGGGTTTGTTCACATGATATCATGTCTCTAAAATAAATGCTCTGATAAATATTTTAGAGGACAACAAGAAATCAGCAGGAAACATGGCTTCAGGTTATTGCTGTTGTAGAATGACAAAACTCTAGCTGAATTCTGCCTGTTCTGTTCACATCCTGAATATTTGAGCAAGGTTAAAATAAAAAAGCAGTGGATTAAGGTGTTTGAAAAAAAACAGACAATATAGCATTTTGACTATGGCAAGTTTTTGGATATTGCACGTCCCTTGGTTTTTAGAATCAGAGAGAGTAAAACCAAGTGCACAAACATAGAGGATAGGTAGTTTTCCAGCTCAAGAGTCTGAACATTTTGAGTAATACAGATGAGACAGGTATAGCAAAAGTAATATTTAAACAGTAACTCAGTCAAAAAGAAACCATGGACTTTGCACGGGGACAACAGAGAAAGTGCCATGAAGGGTCCACTTGCTTTAAGAGTTACAGGGTGAAACAATATAAATTCACCATAAAGCTTCTATTTACAAAAAGGATGAGAGAGTCTTAAAGGATCCCTACACCAGCAGAGTAGCAGAGTCACATAAGAGGAGGGTTTTTCGTTTGTTTTGTTGGTGTTTTTTGTTTCTTTTAAACCAAGTTTAACCTCAAATACATTAGAAGCTGTATATTAGTTACTTGTATACTTTTTATGACAAAAATATCTTAAGATGTAATTTGTAGAAAATCATGTGGGTACAGCCTATCGTATTGTCTTAACGGGACAGGTAAGGTGTCTAAGGAATGTGGTCATATACATCTTATATCAAGATGCTGAAAGCAATGTCTGTGCTCAGCTTGTTTCTTGTTTTTAGTTGAAGTTAGAGGATTTCAAGGAACTATTCCACCCATATTTAGGGTAAGTCTTCCTAGCTTAACTTAAACACTTTTTACAGCTATGCACAGAGATTTGCTTCCATGTTGATTCTATATCCCATAAAGTTAACAAATATGATCCTACATCAAAAACCTAACTCTTCTCTACTTGACACATAATTACATTGCTTATAAGCCACAATTTTCCACATCTTGTTTTTTTTAAACCCCTGGTCATTTCCCAGAAAAAGAAAAAAAGAAGATGTGTTCTAGATATACTTACTCCAAATTAAACTGCCACGTTGTCTTTTGAAAATCTCAATGCTAAAATCTTCAGTCCAAGTCTTGCATGACTCTGAATGCGATCTCTTACTGCTGAGCTTCCTGTAAGATCAAAGTCAAGTTGCCTACTTCCTATCTACAATGCCAGAATATAAAGTCCCTCTCCACCTGGGAAGAATGGCATAGCAAGGAGTAAAGAGAACATAGGCATGCTGAAGCCGATAGGAAATATCCTGACGCTTCACACCTATTATTTTCGGCTCACACTGGGATAGATCATTTCAAAATCATTCCTCCTAACTCTTCGGCATGGTTTAAGGTAAGTTCACCTTCCTAGGGTTGGTGCCACTGATATGCGGGAAGATCTTACAGCACAAATAGAATGTTAGATCTTCATCCAGGTCAGAGATTTCATTCTCTTCCAAAAGAAATAATTTCCCCTGGATTGGGCTTTACAGACACTATGAATTCAGAGTTAACGGAGTACATTTTAATTCTTCAAATGATGACATATTTAACTTACCTTTTTTAGGTGCTAGACATGGAGATACATGGATTGGTATGTATGTTGTTGTCATTCAGTATTTGATTATATAGCTCTTTTAAGAAGGAGGTGTGTATGTGTGTTCATGCCATTGTCTAGCAGAAGTGCATAACTTGCTTTGTTGTTGATTATACTGTTTTTGTTGTTGTTGTTGTTGTTGTTGTTACCACTTGCACTTTACAGAGGCACATAGTTTAAGGGATTTATTTGATTCTCAGAACAAAATTTTAAGTTTTCAACAGATCTGAGTCTGATAAACTTGAGCTCATGGTTATTAGTGATGGAATGTTATGCTTTGATAGAGATGTGTGGAGAATAAGTTGAAATGAGGTTCATAATGATGATTATTATTCATTGTCAAGTTGGTTGGATTAAAATGTTATGAGAGAGAGGGGGAGGGAGAGGGAGAAGGAGGGGTTGGGGAAGGGGGAGAAA
>JADRCD010236762.1:18657-30514 GCA_019843815.1 Montemys delectorum
AGAGAGAGAGAGAGAGAGAGAGAGAGAGAGAGAGAGAGAGAGAGAGAAAGAGAGAACCACTAAGAGGCTCATCAGTTAATCTGCTGCTAAATTATACAACCTGAGCTTGATGCCAGAGACCCAGATGATATAAGAAGAGTAATGACTGCTACACATTGTCTCTTGGGTTTAATATGTGCACTTATATGACTTTTTTTTTAAATTAGATATTTTTAAATTAGAAATTTACATGTAAATTTCTCCTTTCCCAGTTTCCCCTCCAAAAAACAATCAAACAAACAAACAAAAACAACAAAAACAAATCCCTGTTGCCTCCTGACTCCCCAGGTCTGCCACCCCACCCTCTCCCACTTATTGGCCCTGGCATTCCCCTACACTGGGGCACAGAACCTTCACAGGGCCGAGGACCTCTCCTTTTATTGATGATCGAATTTGCAATCTTCTACTACGTATGGGAAAACAGAATAGAGAAAGGAATATGGGGAGCAGTGATTAACACTAAAGGCCCTTTGAAAAAAACATATGGATACCTACCACTGTAGAAGCTTAGAGGGAGAAGGGTCAGGGAGTTTAAATGAACTTACCGTATAATGTGTGTGATGTATCTTAATAGGTATCATATATAGTTAAAATACATACATACACATATTCATTCTATTTTTAGAGGGAGACATTTAAAAAGTTAGTACAAAATTATTTTCTGTTTTCTCATTAAGCAAAATATGTGCAATGAACCTCACAACTTCACTGCCACAGCACACTCCACCTGCTGATGATATAGCAGATGGTATCCCCTCAAACTGTGGACCAATAGACAACTCAACAGTCACATATACAATATTAGACTCACAGAAAACTTATTTATTCCAGAGTCATAATAATGTTTAGATGTATTTTGCCTACTTATCATTTTGATAGTCTTTTACTTTCAAATTTAAATGTGAAACAACATAAACTAGGTTAGGCAAAAGCATTTGTGGTGGTCTGAATAACAGCAGACCTTAGAGACCATGACCTTGTCAAAGTAGGCTTGGCCTTGTTGAGGTAGGTGTGGCCTTGTTGGAGGAAGTGTGTGCTTGGTGGTAGGCTTTGGGGTATCAGAAGACCAAGCCAATCCCAGTCCTTTCTCTTCTTTCTGCCTGTGGATCTGGATATACAACTCTCAGATACCCTGTCTAAGTTCGGGAGCCCATGCTCTCTGCTATGAGGCTAATAAACTAAATTTATGAAACTATAAACAACCCCCAATTAAATGGTTTCTTTTTATAATAGTTGCCATGAATTTGGTGTCTCTTCACAGCAATAGAACACTGACAAAGGCAGTAATACAGGTGATTTTTTTCTTATCTGACTTTGATAATGTTCATTGGTATTTTATTGTAAACATTTAGATATATTGATTATGAGAATAATGAATTATATAATATATAAAATAATGTTTAAAATTCTTGTGGATTATAGGAGATAAAGCATTGGATAAGGTATGTATTTGTGAACATAGAACAATATTCCTTGTATCTGCTGTGTATTTATTAAAAGATAAGACTGTACAAATAACTAAAACCACAATCAACACCAGAATGAAACCATTTAAGATATTTTTAGATATTTAAGAATTATGTGTCTGTGTGTGTGTGTGTGTGTGTGTGTGTGTGTATGTGCATGTGTGTATGTGTGGATGTGTGTGTGCAAGTTGAATAGTTCAGAAGTGGGTGTCAAACCCTCAAAAGTTGGAGTTCAAGTCAAATGTGAGTATGTCAACATTAAGTACTTGGAATCAAGCTAGGGTCCTCTAAAGTTTTATTAAACCATAGTCATGCCTATTGGTTACACACATAGTTGTGACAAGTCGTAAAACTTGGTGAGACTTTGAAGAGTTTATAGATTGGTTAAATAACATTCTTGGTGAAAATGAAGACAGAATTTTTGAAGTTATTTCCATTATTTCACAGCACTTTATTAGGAAGGAACCTGTGTTCATACTTCTATGTAAACAATGTTTACAAAAATATCTAGAGAAACACATCTGATGTCAAATGTAGACAGTTATTGTTACATTATCCTTTATATAATCAATGTACAATATTTAAATAAATTTTAATCCTTATTAAGCAAACACTATTTTCTCTTTATCATTTGCTTTACTTCAACTGATCTGCCTGGATAGCCTTAACTCCTGGCACTATCTCCTTTGCCTGCTTATGATCAGCCAGTGGTCACCATATTGTTTTAATCGGTGCTATCCTTGAAATATAGTGCACTGCACTTGCCAGGTCTATTTCATGAGCCTCTACACATTTTCAACTGCTCCCTGCCGATTTGGCATCTTCAATTTACAAGCACCAATGCTTAGTACACAGCTTAAGGATACAGGTTGTAGTCAGGATGGATCTGCTGTCTCAGTAAAAGCCTTTGAATCATTCATGTCTTAAAACTTTGGTATGCTTGTAGTAGCCTCCTTCCAGTTTACAGATTTGAAATGAAGTATTCCTAATTTAAGTCTTTTGTTTTTAATAAAATTTTATCTACATCTTTTAAATCTTTAGCTTCGTCTTTGGGCCCTCACCAGGGACTTCTTTGGATTATTTTCCCTCTGTAATTTGAAATTGTTGCTGAGTACAGGTAGCATTTGTTGTAGGAGTAGCTGGCTCTGAGAAGGCCAAACATCCTAAGAGACCATCACATGAAAACGAGAAATGGAAGTCTGAATTTCAGTGAAAACTACAAGATTTTGGTGATAATAATGTCCTGAGACATCCACCAGATAAATCCACATACAGGGTATAGAACCAGCTCAATATAGATTATATTGCATATATGGATGGAAGAGATTTCAACATAGTAAAGGGTTCTAGAGTTGTCAGAACACACAGGAATACTGACCAAGAACATGATAGTCTCATTCAAAACCTAAGTCAATTAATTGTCACAAGTTTTCATTGAAACATAAAGGTTTTATATTATGTTTATATTATACTCTACAACAAGTGAAAAATGATTTTTGTTTTCCTTCCAAATTATAAGTGAAAGAGAATAAACAGAAAACAGGCAACATAAACTTCAGTCTTTAGATGCAGAACTCAACAATGGCAGGCGAACATCCTCAGCATGATATTAGCATAACTTTCAGTCCCCTGTGGGCTTCTATCTGCAAGTAGAGTCCAGGTTCCTTATCTTTATTTCCAATAGAAGGGGAAGTTTTCTAATCTTCCTGAACAATTAGGTGTACAGAAAAGTATTAGAATCTCCCTGCCAGAAAATTTATCTTTACGCATTATCTTGTCTTAAAGCCTCTTGTGAAACATAAGGACTAGAGGATGTTCTAGATTGTCATCGATGATGCATAAACACAATGAAAATTAGCCCGAGTTAAGAAAAGAGGAGCACACTCTATGAAGCCTGGCTAAATAGCAACAGATGCATTTTCCCCACTGAAGATCTGCTAGCCTTAGTGTGGGAGATATGCTAAGGTATTAGTCCAATTATTCTATAGCACTGATTCTCAGTCCAATTATCCCAGAGCCCTGAATCCCCCAAAAAACTGCATGCATCTAAAGTATCTTGAGGGCTTACAAAACAGCTAGCTGAGAGCCACCCTGGAAATTCGGATTCTAACAAGCTCCCAAGTGATGTAGATACTGCTGACTTCCCTCTACATTTGGGGAATGTAAGAAGCAAAGGTGTGATTGGGTTCAAATCTTAAAATACTTGGTTTTCAAAATTCATACTGGATAGTATACTTTTCAAATGTGGATGGCACCAAATATAAACTATTTGAATGAGCACAATAATAGTCACTGGAATATGGATATTCTTTTTAAGTGTCGAAATCAAGGGT
This sequence comes from Montemys delectorum, assembly GCA_019843815.1. NCBI lineage: Eukaryota > Metazoa > Chordata > Mammalia > Rodentia > Muridae > Montemys > Montemys delectorum. The sequence goes on from JADRCD010236762.1 coordinate 22,496, forward strand.
TAAATACATTACTTTTATTACGGAAGGTGCTAATAATCTATTATTTTAGCTGGTGCAGTAGATCTATAGAAATACTAATTTACACATAGTAGTATTTTTAGAAATTATATTGCAAATCACATATTAAAAACATCAGCTTGTTAGCATATACCCTCACATGTTAAATATGTAGATCACCCCTGGGCTGAAGAATATCTTTGATTTGCAATCAAGTGACTCCTATGCAGAAAGCTATCAGTATAGGGTACATAATGTTCTCACACAGCACTGTGTATTGCAAAGAGAGATTAAGTGTCTGCTTTACTGAAAGGAAATTTGTTCACACAATAAACACCTTGTCCAATGTCTTAAATTTGGTAGCAAATGTTTGAAAATTGAAACTGCCCTCTTGATTTTCACAACCCAGGACAGTATCTTAAAATAAAAGGAGGAGCTGGAGACTGTCATCCCAAGCTTAAGAGTCTTTGCTGTTCCTGTAGAAGATCTTATTTTACTTCACAGCATTTGAGACAGCTCACGGTTCCTTGGAACTCTAGCTAAGAGATCTGACATCCTCATCAGGATTTGATATTCTCAGTCTTCTGCAGTCACACACACACACACACACACACACACACACACACACACGCACACATTTTTAAATTAAATAATTAAAATTTCCCTTTCTAAGGAAAACAATACTTACCATGTACAAGGAATAAATAAAAAACAATCAAAGATGTGCTGTTCTTCAGTTATTGGTACTTTTATCAGTTTCAGCTTTTGGCCAGTGTGTATGTGATTTTAAAATACAAAGATTTTAAACTTATGCAGAATCTACACATATCCTTTCCTAATATGGAAGACAAGAATAATCAGTCTCTCTGTTTCTCTTGTATTTCTATCTCTCTTCCTCTGTCTCCCTCTGTCTCTGTCTCTCTTCCATATATATGCCAAACTGTAGATTGGCTTCATATAGGAACTTTTTAAAAATTTTTTCTTCATAGATAATTTTATTTTGTCTTAAAGCCATATGCAATAAATATGGCACAATGGTGCCAGTAAAAATCACTTATATTTCTTAAACTCATATCACTTCCATGATAATTGTGATTTTAAAAACTGTGAAACTTTCAGCTTTCAACAGCTTTGTGTCCCTTTGTCAAATACAGGTCATCATATAAGATACATGAAAACCACAAACTCTTCTTTCCAATAGCACACAGAATTAACTACCCTCTTGACCACTTGATCTTTCTACCTTTAGGAAACATGTTGATTTACAAATAACATCAGTCAGGAATAAGCATTTTGCTTAATTTTTGGCCTCTTAGTCAATTTACACATTTTCTCTAACACATCAAGATTTTTGTGAAGAATCACCACATGATTACAATGGAAGTGAGGGAACTTGCCAAGGATATGAATAGATCTCAAAAGGCTGTTATAATTTGTTACTAAAAGTTGTTTGGAAAATTATGCCTTTGGATTAATTATTGATGACCACACTGCCATTCTCTCTGTCTTATGCACAGAATCAAGTTTATGTAGATCCTGAAGTGTTAGGAAAGCCAAACTGATATTTGGCACATTTGTTTAAAAATTAGCATCTGTACACTTTAGAGCTACTAAAGTAGATTGGTTTGACCAGTAACCATTGCTTAATTCTTACAATTAAATTTTGCAAATAATGGTACCATTTTTTGAAATAGTAATGTTTCTATGATTTATTTTTAGAGGCAATCATTTTATCAGCTTTTGTTGTCATTAAATAAAGCAAATGTCCATACATTAAAAAAAAAAAAGACTGCTGAAGTATGATTAAATTCTTATATTCCTCTTAGTTCCCCCCAATTGACTAATTTGGAAAAGGTAGTAAAAATACTAAAGAGAACAACAAGAATCTTTTCCTTCTTTGCTGTTGCCAAGACAGTGTTTTATATCATAAACATGGTTATTCAGTTTTGTTTTCATCGTCTCTACATTCCCTTTTAATTTAGCACAATGAGCAAATAATTTCATATATATCTTTCCTGTCTTTTGCAAGTTCCCATTAAACTGATTGATTTATCTTGCTAAAAGGAAGTTTTCTTTAATCCTAACCCTGATTTAATGTCATAAAGCTTAGCACATAGAGGAAAAAAAAAACTGTGAAAATATGCCTAAGTTTGGAGTTTCCAACCAAAAACCTTTTGTGAAATATGAGAAGTTTCCTTTCTAAGCAATGTGATGCATTTCTATCAAACCTCTATGGAATACAATGTCAGTTCTCTAAACTTCTAGTTGATGTGAATCTCTATTTCTGCACAGGTGTCACTCCATTATTCCTGAGGTTGACTGGATGGAATAAATTAACAAACACTTTTCTTAGAATATAGACAAGTTTTGATATCAACACTAATCTCAGGAGGACTAATGCTGAATTCTTCCCACTCTATATTAGTACTATTACAAATGATTTTACTTTGACCCCAGTGTTGAATATCTATGAATCCTAATAAATCCCCATGTGAATTCAATATAATAAATAGAATATAAATATGTATAATATGAAAGAACATCATATATCTCTAGACCTTGGCAATGATACAACTTATCAGTATTTTTATTTATCTAAACACCTAAAACCTTCATAATTTTTACTTTAATATTTTTTATTAATCATTCCATTCATTTACATCTCAAATGATATCCCACTTCCCAATTACCACTTCACAAGCCCCCCCATCTCACAACCACCCTCTCTTCCTTCTTCTTTGCCCCTCTGTGGGTGCTTACCCATCCACCCTCTCCTGCTCCACTCCTCCAGCATCCCCCTATGCTGGGTCATCAAACCTCCCCTCCCATTAATGTCAGACAAGGCCATTCTCTGCTACCTATGTATCTAGAGCCATGGATCTCTCCCTGAACACTCCTTGGTTGGTGTTCTAGTTCCTGGAAGCACTGGGTGATCCCGCCAGCTGATGTTGATGTTGCAACCCCCCTCTGCTCCTCTAGTCTTTCTGTCAGCTCCCCCCACCAGGGTCCCTGAGCTCAGTCTGACATTTGACTCAAAGCATCTACGTTTGTATTGACCAGTTGCTGGCTGAACCTCCCAAGGAACAGTCATACCAGGTTCCTGTCAGCAAGTGCCTCTTGACTACAGCAACAGTATTTGAGTTTGGTATCTGCAGACAGGATGGATCCCCAGGTGGGACAATCCACAGATGGCTTGTCCTTCAGTTTCTGCTTCATTTTTTGTCCCTGTTCTTCCTTTGGATAAAAACATTTCTGGGTTAAAAACTTTGCGATTGGTGGGTGGCCCCATCCCAAAACCCACAATCAATCAAAATGCAAAGTTATAGAACCCTTCCAATGGATAGATCTTCAAAACACTTCACTGCCTAAAGATTAGTAAACATTGAAGGTGTGAGGGAAGCAGAAAGATTGTTAAAATCCAGAATATAAAAGAAGTTTCCTGCTTCATTTTGTCTCCTATTAATATCTATATACCTATTAAAGACTCAGCACCATGACTGCCTAAATATGGGATCAACTACAACAACATAAAGATATGCCAAAGTAGTCTAGGAAATTCCACAAGGCCTTATTCCTCTCCAAAAACTATGGGCTACTGAGAAATGGTGGGAAGAGGAGAAGAAATAGCCTTATCCAGGGAAGAGCACATCAATTGCTTTTCCAATATAAAATTGTTAGTCCTTATAACATATATGCAATTAATATTATAAGGATTGAATTTGTTGTATGCAAGAATATATATATATATATATATATGAAAATGTAATAATAATAGTAATGAAGGTATACATTTAAAAGAAAACTGGGAGGGATATACAGAAGATTTTGGTGGGAGGAAATGTAAGGGGAATATATTGTAATTATATTACAATATCAAATATGATAAGAGAGGGAGAGTTAGAGAGGAGGGGACAAAAGCAGTTTATATACACAAAGATCATTAAAGATATCCATACTTTCACTCAGAGAAATTTCAGTCAGTAGACACACAGCCCCTAGGAAATGGAAAAATTATATTCAAATACCTTATAAGAAATACATTTGGAGAGTTAGGATCCATATATATATATGGTATACTGAATATATGAGGATCCATATATATATATGGTATACTGAATTTCTGAAATAAATAGTAAAATACAAAACATATTTGGCTTTGTTTAAGTAAGAGATGAGCATATAAAAATTTATTTTTATTGCTTCTTCTAACATCAGACTCCAAACAAGCGTTTGTTTTGAAATTAATGATTTTTCACATATAGCTATGTAACTTAGCTCAGTTGAGATTTGTCAGAATTGCTAGGGGATTTTCAAATATATCTAGCCTCTAAAGCTAATTCCAAAACTTTCCCCACAACCATCAAAAGCATTAAAATTCCTACTTTTCAAATTAATAAATATATGTTATTTCTCAGTGCACTTTAGATCTGCAGTAATATCTTTGAAACTGCAGTATGATTCAATGTGAGAATCCATTTATTGATTTATTAAACATCTTTTGCTGTCAGAACTAAAGATAATAAAAAGAGTAAAAAACATACTTGTCATCTCTAATTTTCTTTAAAATGTTTTATAAGTAGTAAGATGTATGTCTAGACACACAATACAAGAGTTAACATTGAGAGGAATTTAATGAAAATAAGCTTTTGGATGGTAAAATAATATTAAGAACTCTTTCTCTTTTTTTTTTTGTTTTGTTTTTTGTTTTTTGTTATTTGTTTTTTATTTTTCAAGACAGGGTTTCTCTGTGTAGACCTGGCTGTCCTGGAACTCACTCTGTAGACCAGGCTGGCCTCGAACTCAGAAATCTGCCTGCCTCTGCCTCTGCCTCCCAAGTGCTGGGATTAAAGGCGTGCGCCACCACCGCCCAGCCAAGAACTCTTTCTAAATACCAAACTGTTCGTAAATTTTCACTGAACTTAAAAATAAGTTTCTTAATAGTATGAGAGTTTCAGATTTTGTAAATATTTTAGGCATTGGTATTTATTTTATTTTATTTTATTTTTTAAAAAAAGAGAACATGGTGAGAGTTAATTTTTTCTCTAATACTTTTCAGTAATGGGGAAGAGAACTAGTATATTTGTGTAATCTGTGTACTATGTTTGAACATCTTTTGGGCGCAGCTAAAGTAAGGTGTTCACCTTATCATTTCTGCTTTTCTATTAAACATTTTTCTCCATAGGATAGGGAGCAAATTGATTCTTCAGTTATTAAAGAGATTATATAACTATTTCAAATATACTACATGTACATAAAATGCTTTTTAAAACTTCTTAGATTATTCTTAAATTATTAGACAATTTTGTTCAAATTTTATGAATACAGAAATTATTTTTGAAAACGATTCTGTAAGTACGAACTTACATGTTTTGCATATTTATCAAGAAAATGCAATCTTTCCAAGGAAAAGATGTACTTTCTTTTAAGATATTCTTTAATGTTTCATGTAAATACTCTTAAGCCAATCTCACATTTACTTGTCTTAGTTTACTAAAAATCTACTTTAGTGATTATAGAAACCCACAGCAGTTCAATATTCAGATAACTGATCATGGAGATCCCAACTCCGGCTCACAAATCTACAATACACTCCCATACTTAAGGGTCATGTAGCATTACAGAAAAGCAGGGAGAAAAATCATACAAATCCAAGGACCAGGAATATGATGCAAGATTTTGTTTCCTAGGAATAGCAAGAAAACTAACTCAAAATACATCAACTATATGACTGCCTAAGCACGGTGTCCATAACAATACGGATAGACGTGATGACACGGAATGGGAGAACTGACTGGACTCACATTTATACAAAGAACTAAGCTGTGCTGAGAGAAGAAGAAGAAACAGTCTCCCCAGGAATAAGACTGTAATTGGTTATTTAATACCATATGCAGCCCAGGACACTGTGTGTGCACAGTAAGTGCCAGTGGATGAATTCATCAGGTTGGATTCACATATTTATAAAACTAATTAGAATAACAATAACAATTATAGTTAAGGAAGAAGAAGCCCTGTGAGGGAAAATGGAGGGGGCTTGAAAGGGGAGGGACTGGTGGAAAAATAAGAATAGGGAAAATTATATAATAATATTTTCAAAAATTTCCCTTCCCAACCTCCCCACCCACCAGCCTCCATTCCTTCCCCCTTGCCTCTGCCTCTATGAGGGTTCTCTCTTGCTCACCCACCCACTCCTGCCTTACTGCCCTAGCATCCCCCTATTCTGGGCCATTAAACCTCCACAGGGTCGAGGACCTCCCCTCCCATTGATGTTAGATAAGGCCATCTTCTGCTACACATGCAGCTGGAGACATGATCCATCCATGTGTACCCTTTGGTTGGTGGTTTAGTCCCTAGGAGCTCTGGGAGATCTGATTAGTTGATATTGATGTTCTTCCTATGGGATTGCAATCCACAGTAGCTCTTTCAGTTCTTCCCCTAACTCTTCCATTGGGGTTCCCATGCTCAGTCCAATGGTTGGCTGTGAGCATCTGCTTCTATATTGATCATGTACTGGCAGAGTCTCTCAGGGGATAGCTATACCAGGCTCCTATCAGCAAGTGCTTCTTGGTATCAGCAATAGTGTCTGGGTTTGGTGTCTGCAGATGGCATGAATCTCTAGGTAGAACCGTCTCTGAATGGCCTTTCTTTCAATCTCTGATTTGTAGAGAGCCATCTGAACCACGCCCTAAAGATGGTGACGGTTGGCCGAGAGCTTTGAGATAAACAACACCTGATTTGGCTTGTAGGTTGTGCTTCTGAGTGGTATGATCTTCCCTGGCCTATGGGGAGATGACACATGACATGAGTTCATGGGCTTCTACTAGGATATAAGCTGTGCCCAGGTAGGAATCGCGGGCTCACCTCCACACAATGCTGCATGTAAGGTATCCTGAGTAAACCACTAAGAGAAGGAACCAGTTGTATCGTGTCTTAATTCCTGCTGGGTAGGGTTGGCATGCCACATAATGATGGCCCCGACGGGGATAAATACATGGATAAGCGTCCCCGTGAGGTTCCAGAACTCTTAGTGGACAGGGCGATCCAGCTGTAAGTTCCCAGGTAAGAAGGGACAATAAGGTCCTCAGAAGTAGGGGCTATAAAGACTCCGGGTCGGAGCAATAAAGTTTCGCAGTGAAGCGAACTAAAGAAAGGTTCTTGGAAAGAGATGGCGATTGATCGGTAAGTGCACGGTAAGTAGGGCCGGAGCTTAGAAAGTTCTCGGGAAAGAGATGAAGCGAAAGTCCGAGGTTAAAGGAGCGAGAGAGAAGAGTCCTCAGAGAGAGGCAAAACGAAAGTCCGAAAGTCCGCAGTAAAAGCTGCAAGCGAGTGAAGAGCAACACGCTAGAAAAAAGGGGGAAATGACCTTGGTTTTGGGTATGCCACCAATAGCTGCTGTGGTCATAATTACAATGCTGCATCTACTTGCTTTCACCATTATTCTGGTGGCCTGTTTTTGCCTTATAACCCTGCAAACCGATTCAAAAGGTGGAATTGCATGGGAGCAGGGGATGCTTAAGAGCAATGTTAGACCAGTATGGACGCTAATCAGGGGGTGTCTAGAAGATCAAAGGTGCTGTAAAGCAGTAGAGAAAGGACAGGCAGCATTAGAGCAGATAAAAGAGGAGTGTTCGGTAAAGTCAGAAAAGGAGAGTTGGATACGGGGCCTACTATCAACCCTACAGTTAGAACTGAATTGTCACTTGTTTATCCAGTTTTGCAAGATGCACAGGGTCAGCGTTTTCATGAGCCTTTGGACTTTAAGGTTATAAAGTCCTTGGCTGAGTCCGTCCGTACTTAAGGGATCACAGCCTCTTTCACTTTAATTTGCTAATGAACAAGCAGACGCTAATCATGCAGCTGGGAATCAAGCCTGGGTTAGGGATATGCTTTTAGGGGCAAGGTTGCTTTGCTAATCAACAGACTGGTTACTAGCAGCCGCCATGATGCAGCTGAGTCAGAACAAATAGATACCTGTTGGCAGGTAGCACAAATAGGCTGCAAGTGGAAATATCCTGGCTTGTG